>PYST01000529.1:0-18625 GCA_003049485.1 Ophioceras dolichostomum
CGGGGGGGCGGGGGGGCGGCCGACTGGCCGCGGACCCGGATCCAACTTTCTCTGGGGACGAATAGTTCGGACGCTGGATTCTGGAGAGGAGACAAAGAGAGACGGCCGCTGCCGGTGGCCCGCCCCTTCCTCTCACCTACCTATTCAGCTTGCTCGTCTCGTCTCGTCGACTCAAGGGCTGAAAGGCCCCCTCGAGCTCGGCCAGCCGACTGGGCCCGCCACACCAGCCCAGACTTTAGACTCATCGATCATCAGAGAACCAGAACCAGGTTGGTTGGTGGTCGGAGATGTGCAAAGTCGGCTAGGTAGGCCACTTGACCAACCTTCGTCGTCCAACCCACATCTCATCATCTCATCTTTTTTCCCTTCTTTCGTTTCCGTCCCCCGCCGACGCGCGCGGCCAGATTGGGAATGGGAAGAAACGAAAAACAAACTTGTTTCGTTTGCGGGGAAAGAATGGCTTCTGTGCCGTACTAGGCGACCACAGGCGGGGGCCAGTCGTCGTCGTCGTCATGTGGAAAAGGATTTAAGGAAGAGCAAAGGGAGATAAATGGCTTGTTTGTTAGGTTGACGGTTGAAGTTAGCGTGATTTTCCGAGCATGCATGTTTGGAGCTCCAAAGCTGTGTTCAACTAACTCACTTGACGTTTTACTACTACCTTGCCCATTGTAGGGTAATAATTGAGACAAAAGTCAGCGTCGAGGCCTTTCGGGAGATAATTTGAAAACGGTGAATTAAGAGAGGGGGGAAAACCTCCGATCGAAACTTCAGACGATGGGGCTTCGGCCACGAACCAACCAGGCTGTCAGCGACCTGACAGTCTAAGTCAAGGCCCTGTGTGACCTGACAGCAGCCCTTGCCGCACACAGGCTTCAAACTTCAGACTAACATCAGCAAGCACCCCTGTGTCGCTGTCAGCTCTCACAGATCTTAGAAATACGTAGGTAACCAACTGTTTGTTAATTGACACCAGGAATCGGATTATGCTCGCATTCAGTCTAGTCTACTCTACCCTAGAGTACCAGCAATTCCAAAAGCCCGCGAGGCTGGGTGGTAGGTAGGTTCCTGGCTGGCAGTTCGCGGCCACAGGAACATGCTCTTATTAGTCACATCACCTTACTCTCCGTGTCGCTAAAACCTCGCCGCAACTGGCAGAGTCACCTACCACCAGTCGTGACTCCTACCATCGTCTAACCATAAAACATCCAAAAAGCTCTCCCACGCCCAAAAGAGTCGCTACCGTGTGATCCTGGCATTTTATGTCCAGATGCGGATAGCCAGCATTTGTAGCCCTGCTCACTGCCACCCAACTCGCCAACTCGCCGTCTAGCCGAAGCCGAAGCCAACAGTGAACTCAGACAGAGATCTAGCCGTCGCTAGGAGAGAGTTCCGCATTCCAGGGGTTAGGTCTGGAAGCAGAAATACCCGAGAGGCGCGGTAGAAGACGCGAAACTGAGTGAACAACAGTCCATTGCTCGGGTCTATCTGCTCTCCGAGCAAATTTATTAGCCATTAATTATGAGGCCGCAACCAGCTTTTGTTTGTTGTTGCTCCTGCTCCGTCTCCTATCTATATATCTGCTGTTAGTTCTAGGTAGGTAGTGTCGTATCTGTACATTAGGAAAATCGAATTGAAAAATGCCTTCGTGACTGACGCCTCCTCTCGTTGGGTCGGCTCGTCTCCGTCGACGCGACACCCACTGCCTACCTATGCATTATGCCACGCCGTCTGAGCTGTCGCCCTCTTTCCCACGAGAGACCTGGGAATGTCCTGCGATGTCTTGGTCCACCTCCGTACCTACCCAAGCAAGATGCCTACCCATCCGCTTATAGGTAGGTAGGTAGCTCGGCCAACGCTATCCTCATCCGTCAGACTCAGGTCTGGAACCAACCCAACTTCTTCGACCAAAAAGAACGCCAAGAATATTGAGTGACGGAAGGTTCCTGAGGCCGCCACCACAACCACCACCGTGGCCAACCCCCAAGGACAGGCATAAACATTCCCTACCAGCCCCAGTCCCAGCAGAGCGCGGGGAAACCTTGTTCTCAAGTTTGAGGTAGGTAGGTACCTAGTTACCATCGTTCCATCTCCTTAAGGAGCCGCGGCCGGGGCCAGCTGCTTGGCATTGCTCTTCATGACCTTGGTGATGGCGTGACGGATCGTGACCCCGGCCCTCTCGATGTCCTTCTTCGACAGGGCCGAGGTGATGCATACCTTGAGGGCCGGGCTCGGCTTCCACGACTCCTTGGGTCCGATGGCGGCGATGACGGGCGCGGTCTTGAGGCGGGTGATCATTACTCCGTTCGCCAAGCACTTTTTTTTGGGTCACTCAGTTAGCAAAATTCTTCCAAAATGCGAAAAAAAATTCAAATCAAATAAATGGTGAAAGGAGCTCTAAATTCGCCGGCGGCTGCAACGATGGCTTGTGGCTTACCTCCTCAACACACTCTTGCAGCAGACGCTGCTGATCGTCCATAGTAAGACGCCTCGACTTGACCACGTCGGGCTTCAGCACGAGCAGCATCACGGGGTTCTCAGGCGAGCTGGTGCACACGACCCAGTCGCTCCGGGGGTCGAGCTGGGCGCGCATGGCGCGGATGTTCTCGCGGCACTGCAGCAGGATGTCCGGGTTGGACTGGAGCAGGTTCAGCGTCTCGCTGGCCGTGACGGCCATCATGGCAGGTAAGGCCGCCGAGAAGGTGTAGGCCGTCGACGACACGCGCTGGTGCTCCACGACGTCCCGCGCGGCGGCGCAGAACCCTCCCCCGGCGCACAGCGGCCCCGCGAGCGACCCCACGATCATGTCGACCTGGGACGGGTCCACGTTCTGCGCCTCGGTGACCCCCCGCCCCGTGCGGCCCAGGACGCCGAACGAGCACGTCTCGTCCAGCAGCACGCGGAACTTGTACTTCTCCTTCAGCTCGATCAGCCTCGGCAGGTCGACGCAGTCGCCCAGCAGCTCCGACAGCCCCTCGACCACGACGAAGCGGCGCGTCAGCTTCTTCTGCTTAGCCTGCTCCTCTACGACCTTGTGCATCAGCGACTCCAGCTCGTCCATGTCGCCGTGGTTGAACCAGCGCACGTTGCTGCGCGAGAGCTCGAGACCCTTGCGGATGGAGAAGTTGGAGGTGCGGTCGGCTAGGATGACGTCGCCGCGCTTGCAGAAGGACGGAATGATGCTCGTGGCGGCCGAGAAGGCGTTGGCGTAGACGATGCAGCCCTCGGTCCCGATGTAGGCGGCGATATCGGCTTCCGTCTTCATATGGACGTCCTGGGTGCCGTAGAACTGGGGAGGGCCGCAGGGGCCCACGCCGTAGGTCCGGAGCGTCTGGATCGCCTTCTCCTTGATTTGCTCGTTCGCGTTGAAGTTGTAGAAGTTGTACGATGCCAGGTTCGTCACCGTGCGCCCGCTCGCTAGCTTGGCCTTGGGTCCGGTCGGTCTATGCTCCCGAAGAGAAATAAAAAGGATCATGGGTTAGTAAAGACGGGGCCTAAAATGCTCAAGCTGGAAGAAGCAAGGGGAGATCTCGGTTGTTGTCCATACCCTACAATGACAGGTAGCTTCTCCATTTCCGCTTCTTCCAGCGTCGACTGGGGAGCAACCAACGGCTCGGGAGTCCATTCATCGACCAATTCGTCGATTTCCTAACGTGTAGATAAGCAGACACTCGTGTATTAGCACCATCATGGATGTTCGCCATGCCAGAGCCGCCGCCTATTTGCACCCTTCCGACTCTTTCAAGGGAATTCGCGATCTATCACCAAAAGACGACCAGCGACTTTCCCGTTCCCGTCCCCTCCCTTCCGCTCCCCTCTCACTCTCTTCGTCTCCTTGGTCCGGGGAGGGGGGGGGGAATCTCGACGTACATCTTCGCGCAACTTGATAAAATTCGTCTTGTGAGTCGAGTAAGACGGCGCCAGGAGGTATCGGATGAAGAACACGACCAGGATCAACTCGATGGCGGACCGCATCGGATCGTTCTGGTAGCTCGACTGCACATATCGTATCAGGACGGCCGAGCCGGGAACCTTTTGAAAGGCGTGGGACGCCTCGTTCATCCAGGCCGTCATTTGGCCTTGCATCTCGTGGAGATCCATGATGTCAGAAGGGCAGGACCTAGACCGAAAAAGACGCGGGCAAAAACAAAAAGAAAAGGGACCAAGAAAATTGTATGACGCAGAAAAAAGAACTCGGAAAGCGCCAATGGCCGAAGAAAAAATGTAGCAATGATGCGTCTAGGAATAGCAGCTCAACAACGTCATCATCAGGGCAGAATCAATTTGCAATTTCAATGAAGCGCTTTTGCTGGTTATAGGAGATTTGACCGGATAGGTATTGACGTATGGATGTCGGCGGTGAGGGAAGCGATCGTATCGTTCGTTCACTCTTCGCTATCGTTCAATTGGTCGCTCCTCCTCCTGCAATGCGATGCGCATTCGGCTCGTTCGTTCGGTCGGTCGCGGTAGTCCGATCCTCCACGGCGGTCAGGGGAAACACCCCACATGTTTGTCTAACCCCACCCTCATGGTGTGGCTCTATCCTCTTTCAAACTCACTCTCACTCTCAACATCAACATCAACATTAACCAAGCAAAGTCGAAAACATTGAGTCTCGCCCAGTAGGTACCTAAGTAGGTAGTCGTGCAGGCTTGTTTGTATTCTCTTTATAAGATTTACTGACGGCTATTATCTCGAGTTTCTATTCAATGCCTCTTACCATGGGGGGCCTGGGCCAAAATCATTGACTGTGCGTTGAAGAGTGGTCTCAGAGGCCTCCGTCCACAACGGCGTGCATAGGATCCGCTTTCAAAAATCATACCAAGGATCAAGGTGAATCGTTTTTCAAATCAGCGCTCTAAAGTACGTAGATAGATTAATAAATGCATGAAACCATCGTGGGAAGCAACAGAGTGATAGATAATGCTTCAAAAGTTCCATGCTGTCGAAGCCAAAGGCCGGAACAGAGAGCAGCCGCAACCTTCACCTCTCCACGAAAGAAATGATGCTCCACAAATGCAACGAGCGAGCGGAAAGAAAGCAACCAGGGCGTTAAAGAAAAAAAAGAGTGAACGGTTTGTAATTAATTCATCCCTGTCGAATATTTCGTTTCGTTTCAGTCTACCTCCACTGGGTGCAAGAAAAGACCCTGAACGAGGCCTCTCACACCTGCGGTGCTGCCATTCCACTTCCTCCCTAATAACCCTCGTGTTTCTTCTGCCTCAGACTCACACTCCCACTCCTCCACATCATCCAGCTCGTTATCAAACAAGGGAATAATAGCGCAAGTCAGTAGAAGGGGTAAAGAAGATTAAGGGGAGGAGGAGAAGGGCAAAAGAAGTAAAGTAATGCGAGTCACGACGACGCGAATCTATTAAGAGTCCAAGAAGACAAGGGTTGAGAAAGAGAGGCAGAAACAGGATAAGAAAATAAAAACAGATAGATAAACAGGTTTGTGTCCGTATACCATACCATAATGCTCCGCCCTTTCTCCATGAAGTTGTGTGTTGTTTGTTGTTCGAGTGGTCGCTACTAAGGGGCATAAGAAAAGTTTCCCAAAAAAAAAAACAGCCAGCCAACCAAAAAAAAGCAACTGCAGAGAAAGTAAAGTGATGTCAAAGAGGAACTATCATCATCTCCACCACCCATTATTCGAGCACTACCACTGCTACATTCCTCCCGTGCCCGGATATATGGCCACGCGGACATGGCTCGGCTGGCGGACGGACGGAGAGTCCCGACTGGCAGAGAGAGAATTGAGAAAATTTCGTCCCTCCTCGAAACTCTCTCTAACTCAGAGAAATTGAACAAGTCTCTTATGATGACCTCGTAGTGGTCGCAGCCGCCGTGGCCTTAAGCTTCGACGCCAGCACGCCGGTGTAGCTAGCGAGGTTCTTGACGCCAGTCTCGAGCGTGCCCCTAGTGTCGTCGTGGTCCTGGTTGGCCGGCTGGATGAGCTTCATGCTTTCCAGGAAGCCGATCTTGAGCGACGAGAGGTTCTTGCCGGCGACGACGGGGCCCACGATCAGCGCGACAAAGACCACGAGCAGGACGAAGTAGAGGATGGCGTAGCGGATCACGCGTCTTGTCCTCAGCTTGGACTGCTTCATGGAGTAGATTGGTGGGCGGATTTGACGGCTATATCGGGGTGGAGGAAAAGTCAGCATACGGTACCGTATGTGTGCAGGAGACGAGGAGGGGATGGAGTCTAGGAATGAGAATCTAAGAAAGAATCATACCTAGGGCGCAGCCAGAATAGCATCATCGAGTGCACCTTGTCAATCTGAGGAATGATGACGATGGGCAACATGAGGAACAGCAGGACGTGGCCGAGCACGAAATCGGCGGCGAACATGCTCAGCTCGGTTATCTTGCACAGGAACTCGCGGGCGGGCTGCGAGACCGAGTGCCAGCCCATGGAGTACCACTTGCCGGTCCAGAAGGCAATGTTGGCCTGGTCCGTCTTGAGCTCGCGGGTCAGCGCCAGCGAGACGATCAGCTTGAGGATGAAACGCTGGATGGCCACGACGGCGATCATGCCCAGGAGGGTGCGGGTGAAGTCGAAGCCCTCGAGGAAGAACATGATCTCGAAGGCGAGCAGCAGCATGATGACGGCGATGGCGTGGGCGATGGCCGCCAGAACACTGCCGAACTTCTTGCAGCACATGCTCAGAATGGGACCCATGAAGCAGGCCATGGCGAACATGACGGCCAGCGTGCCGGCGTTGACAGCGATGGGGGCCAGGGCGACGAGGCCCACACGGATGAGCGAGGCAGTGGCTACGGCCTTCGCGTCCTTCGCCTTGACGCCCGTTTGCGCGTTGATGAACAGGAACGGGATCACGGTGACGGCCACGAGGAACAGCGGAGCCAGGATCTCGCCCAGGAAGAGGTTGAGGATCGAGGCGCGGGGCACGTCGGCCGACATCTTGGCAGAGGGGTCGCCCATGACCTTGCGCTTGTAGCCCGTGATGCGCGTGCGAGACAGGCGGCAGTAGCCGATCCACGACGACGCGTGCGACCGCGAGTTGCCGCGTGACAGCCAGCGCAGGTAGTCGCGGTAGTCGATGAAGAAGTCGTTCCATGCGAACTGGTGCGGGTTGTACAAGAAGGGCGAGACGATCAGGGCCAACAGCGTAATCCAGAAGTAGACCAGAGCCGCCTGCCACACGGTCAGCGTGGCGAAGAGGAGCATCATCAGCAGGCGGGCGCCGAAGTAGATCGAGGGGCCCGCGAAACGGGAGAAGAGCACGCCGAAAGGGATGCGGGCTGTGGCGAAACCACGTCCTGTGCCAATGTAGCGCGCACCGCCGAAGGTGAGGTCCTGTTGCACCGAGTTCGCATAGATCTGGCACACGAACACCTCGAACAGGGGCGAGAGCGAGGCAATCTGCTTGGCGAGACGCGTAACCGCGCGGAAAATGCCACGCTCGAACACCTCCTGGACGATAAGGGGCACGTATGACAGGCAGAGGACGAAGACGATGGACAGCACACTGCGGAAGACCCAGTCAACCAGAGCGTCCGTGTTCGCGCATCCAGTGGGGAACAGCGAGTCCGTGACGGGCACGTTGCGGTCGTAGATACAGGGGATCGTCTCGTGCCGCAGGGCGCCCATGTTGATGAGCGTGATCATAAACAGCTGCACCGAAAACATGATGAAGATGTTGTTGATGTGGAAGCCCGGATGCGCGTAGTAGAACGACAGGAACCGGTCGAGGGGGAGCTGCGTGCCGAGATAGTAGTACTCGCGAGAAAGCATCTGCTCACCCATACCCGTGCCGATCTTGGTCGTGAAGTTCAGGATGGAGCCGAAGCCGAGATCACGACCCTTACCGCACTGGTAGTACTCGCAGTGCTTGATACGGCCGCCACGGAGGATCGCGTTCATGCCGGCGTAGATGTCTTCGTTCAGGTGTAGACCCTTCTGCGCCTTGGAGACACCACCGCGAGTCGTCATGAAAATACCGTTGAGGAAGTCAGGGTGACCGTAGTGCAGCTTGCCTCCGATCTGTGCCAGCGTACGCGCGAACAGGGTGCCGAACGTCTGCTCCTTGCCAGCAGCCACGTCACCCAGAATGCCGATGTTCTCAGAGAAAATGTACTCGCGGGCACCGAGGATAGCAACAGGGGTCTTGACGACGTTCTTAACACCGGGAGTGTAAGGTGACACGTTGTCCGTCTTCATCTCCTCGAACTCGGCCAGCACGCTGCGGATCTTCAGACACTCTTCGAGATAATTGTCCTGGTTGGCGTCGATGAGCTGGATGTACTCGCCGCGGTAGAAGATCAAAGCGTGGTTCTGGTTGTCCGACTTGCCGTCGCCCAGGATGGGGTTGCCGGAGAGCTGGATGCGGAACTTGGGCCGGCGGACACCGTTGTCCATGATCTCGGAGTGGCCATCGATCAGTGCCGAGTACAGACGCGGCTCCTCGCCCTCGTTGAGCGGGGCCTCCTCGTCCAGGTAAGCGATCTGCAGATCCGGGTACGCGCGCAGAAGGAACTCGGCGTTCTCCATCTCCTCCTTCTTGAACTTGGCGTAGCGTTGCATCGAGATGATCAGCTTGAACTTGCGGCGTGCCATGCGCTCCAGCTCGCGCTCCAGCTTGTCGGAGTTGCCGCCAAACATTTGGACGACCTCGGGGTTCTCGACGCGGTAGAGCAGCTTGATGGCGCGGCTGTAGTTCATGAAGCCAGACACGGTACGGTACAGGGTCTGCGACCGGAGCGAGGCCCAGATTCGCGTACGCAGGGTGTACTCAGGCGCCGAAGACTTGAAGCCGATGCAGTAGAAGGGAAGATCGTCGATCTTGCTCTTGGCTGCGTCCTTCTCGTTCTTCTCGAAGTTGTCGCCGTTGAACTGAGACGTCTCGTCAGCCAGGATCTTGGTGTCCTTGACGAAGCAATCCCACTCGTGAGGGTGGAGCTGCTTCAGGTACTCGAGCAGCGTGACACGGGAGTACGGCTCATCCTCGCGGATGATCTCACGCAGCGAGAGGAGGATCTTCTCGCTGTAGTGCGGGATCAGCACGGTGAACGTCGGCATGTTGTCCACAGGAAGAGGCTCCGGGATGGGGGTCGCCAGCGACTGGGCGAAGAACGAGATACGACGCTCGGCCTCGCTGCCAGATGGGAAGAAGTCCGTCTTGAACGAGTGGTCCTCCTGGGACACGAAGAACGTGGGCGCCCGAAGCGTGCGCTTGCCTTCCTGCTCCGAGGGGACCTGGTGGTACAGAAGCTTCTGCACGTGGTCGATGGCCAACAGGTGCTCGCGGTACATGGAGATGATAATGGCGTTCCAGATCTGCGAGATGAGCACCTTGGGCTTGTACTTGATCTCCATATCCGTCGTGGCAAGCACCTTGGAGTAGATGCGCTTGGGCAGACGGGAGAAGATGTTACGCCACGGCGACAGGATCGAAGCACCCAAGTAGAAAGAGCGCCCGACCGAGAAGATCGTGTTCAGCAGCACGTACCACAGGTACGAGTCGAGGAAGAAGAAGATCAAGTCCGAGAAAGCCATCAGTCCCAAGAGGATGCGAGGCTGATGCGGGCAGAGATACCGCTGGAGGATCGTGTCACCCAGGCAAGTATCGACGTTCATGATGTGAAGGTAGCGCACGGGATCACGGAACGACAGCGCCAGCTGCACGTACGACTCGCCCAGCTTGGCACCAAAAACGGCAGCCCACAAGATGAAGGACAGCGCCATGTCGCCGCCGCGGAGCCGGGGGTAACTGGCCGTGAAGGTCTGGCTGGCCACGTAGCGGCGCGAGTTCTTGGTCAGGTAGCTTCCGAAGAGTCCACCCAAGGGCATGACGGCGAAGAAGATGAAGGTCACCACGGCGATGAAGAACTGGGTGACACCGAGAATGAGCGCCACCTGGGACTCCTGATGCGCCTTGAATGCGGCCAGGTCCTTTTGCGGCATGAAGACGTAAACTCCAGGGCCGACGTTGATGGCGAAGATGACGATCAGGAACAGCAGCCTCTTGGTCAGGTGCTGAGCGCCTGCCCAGCGGCGTGGCACATACGCCCACTCAGCCAGGGTGGCGGCAATCTGGATGAGCGACGCAATGCCACCGCCGAAGCCGCAGATAGACCACATAGCGGCCGCGGGCGGCTGGTTGTTGGCCTGCTGCTCGTAGTCCGGCACCAGTAGCGTCGGCGCGTTGAATGCCGTGTAGAACCACCACATGGTCAAGTGGATGATCCAGATGCGGTTAAAGTTGACGACCAAGTGGAACCACGACCGCGTCTCCTTGTACGTCTTGAAGAAGCACTTCTTCCAGTTCACCTCGCGAAGCTTGAGGTAGCGATCAGCTGGCGGAATGTCCACCAGCTTCGTCTTGTCCTGGAGCACGATGCGATCGATGCCCTCCGGATACCAAAATAGCTGGTTGCAGTCGTCGTAGCCGATGATACGGTTATGGTCGCGCTCGCGCCTCACATAGACCCCGCCGATGATCTCGTACCCCTGGTCACGGATGTACTGGTACAGTGGCGTGATGATATTGTTCAGGAACGAGAACTCCTGAACCGGCTCCACCAGGTTCTGGCACGCAGGCGAGTTGAGGTAGTCGTCGGCGCACTTGAAGATGAAGCACAGGCACTCGGGCATGAACCGCACCTGATTTGCCTCGCCCCAGCAGAGCAGGTACAGGGCCAGCTGCCGCACACGGTCGTGCTGGGACATGCGGTTCATGCGCGTCTTCCAACGGTACTCGGCCGCCTCGAGAGAGTCGTCCCCCTCGAGCGCCTCGAGCGCCTCCGCCTCGTTCTGTGGGTCATTGCCCTTCTTCTTGTTCTTCTTGGAGCGCTTGGCGCTCTTGCCCTTGACATTGGCAAACCCGACAGCGTCGTCCAGGTCCAGGTGGGCAGCGAAATACCACTTCCGGTAGTTGGCATTGTCACCACCGATGTAGTCGGCGTGCAGTGACAACAAGGCCTGGTTAGGAGTCATGCGCGATGCCCTCGAGTCCAGCAGAGTCATCAAGTGGTCGTACATGTTGCGCATGCTGTCTCGTTGGAAGCCGAACTTGGAGGTCAAGTCGATGAAGATGTCCTCAACCTCCTCCTTTGACAGCGGGATCTGCGCGTCCGACGTCCACGCAGGATACGGCTCGCGTGACCTCTGCAACGCCGCGGCGCCCTGGCCGTACTCCATTCCGTAATTAGGGGTCGACGCTCCAGACGAGCGGTTGCCGCCGTAGGAGATCTGCGATGATGGCGGCCGGTATCCGCGGCCACCGCCCTGGCCGTCGTTGTAGCTATTGTACCGCTCATCTCCACGTCCGTAGTAGTCCATGTCGGCTCCCCTGGCCATGTCTGACCTCATTGTGAAGTCGCTGAACGTCTCTGAGTCATCCTCCGAGCCATGGCGCCGGCCGCCGTTCTGGCCGTAGCCCTGATCGTAGCCCTGATCGTAGTACCCGTTGTTGTAGTAGTCATCTTGGTATTGATCGTTGCCATGATCGTAGTAGCCGCCGTCCTGGTGGTGGGGGTTGTTCGGGTCGGCATTGTAGTAGCCACTGTTGAAAGGACAAGCCATTATTAAGTCAGCCATTGTATCCGTAATCGTCATCCTGCCCCTACTGTCGGGGAGGCAAGCAAGATAGAAGCAGAAATCGGGGCAGACGAGGAGGGAGCAGAAGCACGCACGATTCGTCATAATACCCATCGCCCTGGCCGCCATACCGGCCGTTGCCATTATCGTAGCCATTGCGGTCGTAGTACTGTTGCGACTGGTCGTCTTGATAATACGAGTCCTGGCGGCCGTAACCGTCGTCATAGTCGTTCGGGTTCGGCCGCTGTTGATTCGGATTTCCCGCCATGCTGGGCAAGCTGGTCGCCTGAAGAGCAAAAAGAAGCTGTCAGCCGCCAGCCTGGGGAAGAGTGAAGCCAATGAAGCTGCAGGAAAAGAAATTCCAGGACTGCTTGTTTCTTGGGGAAAACAAATAGAGGGCAAGAAGGCAGATTGGCAGAGGGCAGGGGCGCAGCGAGCCGCAACGCCGTTGGTTTCAAGTGACACGGTGTTGAACGCCCCATTCGAAGAGAGAACTCACCGATCATAAACTCATGAAAGGAATAACGTGAATAGAGACCAAAAAAGCACGGAAGGAAAATAATTGCTGGCAGATGATTCCGACGAAGAAATGACGGATTGCTGTTTACTATTAGTTTGTGGCCGGCCACAGGGTGAGGATTTCGAGTGAGCGAGCGTGATTGTTTTCTTTGTAAGAGGGCGGTGTTGATAGAAAACAAGACAGAGTGACTTGACTGGTGGCGGGCGCGAGGTGCTGGTTCGTGGTGGTGGGTGGTCGGTTGGCTTGGGAATGGGCTGGATGGGCTTGGAGGCGCATGTACCAGCGAATTCAATGATCAATGTTCCAAGGCCAGCACCGCACTGCGTACCGATGCGTTGCTGCACACAGCACAATGACAATGCACAAGCGTCTAAAAAAGCGACCGGCTGGAGCAAAACGACGCTCCCTTCTCTTCTTCCCTGAATCGACGGCAGCTGGTTGGAAAAGAAAAAAAAAGCAAAGGAAGCCTGGCCGAACGAGCAAGCGACTGACAGGCGGCTTCCCTTTTTGCTTTTGTTCGTTTTTTTTCGGGGCCCGTTTTTAGTTAATAGGTGGAGGGAGCTGGGGCGAAAAAATAGGGGGATGCAGGCAGGGTAGGCTGGCACGCTGTCTTGGATTGTGCGTCCCCAAGTTCAAGCGCAACCGCCGAGCCACAGACGCAAAACACACGGACACTAAACGCCCATTACAGAAGGTCGAGCGCTAGCAAACGATTGATGGGGAGAGAACGAGGGAGGGAGCAAGAAGGAAGCGAGCAGCAATTAGGAGAGAGGGAGGAAGTGAGCGAGCGATGAGGAAAAAAAGCGAATGTGGTGGAGAGCAACGACAATAGAAGAGACGAAGCGGCTACTGGAGAGAGGAGAAAGTGAAAATCACTGCTGAGATGGGAGGGAACATAGCCCAGAAAAAAAAGGAGTTCACTCGATCAGATTGATTGCTCCAGACCAGCGGAGAAGAGGTGGCTGTGAATGTGGTGTCACTGTGCGGACGCAACGGATGCGATGGAATTCATGTTCACGGAAAGGGGAGAGAACAGGGGGGGGCTGCCAGGTTGACCCACCGCCCAACCCTGCTTTTGGTGCCAGAGATGTGGAGGCTTGGCGCCAGTGACTTTCAGGAGACTTGCGCAACGGACCTTCTGGAAACCCGGAGCTACTTGTCTTGCCCCAGGTGTTTCCCTGTCAGTTTGGTGGCTTTGTGTGTGCGATCCCCGTGCAAGAATCGCCACCTCGAGTTCTTCTACCCCCTGGCTCCCTCATCTCAGCAGGTTCCTCCGAGGTACCACTTTTGTGCCTGACAGCCCGGCTCAGGGAGAGATTCGCTGGACGCACACGAGAACTGGGGGCATTTCCATTTTCCAGCGACCGCTGGTAGCAGTGGCAGTTGTGAGCACGCAGCCATGACGATGTTGGACAAAAAGCAGGTTTGCAGACCTCGATGTGAGAGGAAACTAACCACCTGCGCGATTCAGCACAGAGCTTCCACGTTTCCCACTTCAACCGTGGACACTTGATACAACAACCACTGGCACTGACTGGCATGAACAAATCTGGATTCTATGGCGGCGGATGAGATGGCAGTTCCAACGGCAGCGAACTGACCTTGCTCACTTGCTTGCCGCCGTCCGTGTTGAAGCAGTAGCTTTTCCTCCTCATTCATACTGTGGTAAGCTTTCTGGGGGTGTTCAACTGATCTTCTGAAGAACAACACACACACATGCGAAGGCGGGAGACGAAAAGGAGATCTCCGTGTCTTAGCACCGGCCAAGAGAGGAGCTCCCCCTGTTCCTTTTCGCCCTGCACAAGCACACATCAAGCACTGGCAAGTGGCTCACTCCGCTCCAGAAGCAAGTGAAATTAACAGATCCATCGCGTTCCTGTTGTCGATCCACAAAAAGACTCTGGTCAGTCTGCTGACGAAGCTTCCATTGCTCCTGATGTTCGAAGTTGCGTGGGCCAGATTCGAGACACAGCGAACTTCGGCACCCAACGGAACACGACGGGGGGGAGGGGAGCTGCTTGGAACGAGCTATTTTTACTGGACGGGCTTCTGAAGTTCGTTGTCGAACGCAACCCACCGAAAACCGAACCGCGACCCCCTTTTCCGAAGTTTCGTTCGATGCAGCAATTGCCAGTGAGTATGCCAAGAAATCTCATGAAAATAACGGGAGTTGCCAAAGCCGACTCCTGCATTTCAATTATCTCTACTCCGTGCTGCACATAGCCTTCCCCCGTGATAGCCGTATGTATCACCCTCGAAGGTAGAGAGAAGATCATGATAGCATCGAAGATTGCACCTGTGTTTGGTAAGGCACGCGATCAGGAGAGGGGAAGAAGGAGGGCCGTCTCCTAATTTTTCGACCAACGCATGCGATCTGTGGTTGGGTGCCAGGAGGTGGGGCACACCAACTCAGCAGGACATGCACGACTAAAAAACACGAACAAACAATAGCTCGTGAGACTGCTGGCGCAGAGTACAGAAATCGACACGAAGGGGATGGCGAATCATCGATGTGGCCATCCGTTCTTTCGTGACACGTTGGTCGGTCTAGAGTATCAAGCATACTACGTGCTTCCGAACAACATGCATCTTGTTTTTTTATGAGCATCAGGACCAGGACATTTGAACAATATTGCGAACAATCTCTTCAACCATTTCTCAACTTCTCACCATCACCGCGAATGAGGAGGGCCCGATCATGCAAGGTACCAAGCGCGGGCAGACTAGCATGGGGTTGCATGCCGCACTCTGAGAGGGCCAAGTGGAAATCGATGACGATGTGCCAATTTATCCCGCCTTGGTTTGTCGCCCCCTCACCTATCCGGAATCAGATCCGTCCGCTATCTGTCCATATTCCGTCGTTGCATGTGCTACATCATCACGGCGCCTTTGGACGGCGCGCTGTCGAAAAGCCTCCGACGCAAGGCCGTACTCTAATATGGCATCCGGGAATTGGGATGACGGTTGGTGTGGCTATCTGGCTGTCTGCTTATCTGCCCACTCCGTAACTCGCAGACTACCAAAGACGGACCCAAGTCTGCATATCACACGGGCATTTCGACCGGATGCACCTTCAATCTGTATCTGTGCCCATCTTCCATCTTTGGACTCAATCACTTCAGGCTGATATACATGCTTCCACACAAAAAAACGGAATAGGAACTTTAGCTGACGATGCGCTTAAGCACCAGCGAGCACACGGCTCTCGCGTCTCCCACCTGGTCAAATTTAGTCGTGCATGCGGGTAATCAACCACAAACTGCAATCGTCCCTCTCTCTCAGCACATCTAATCCCCGGGCCATCCGAACAAGAGATTCCCTCACGCAAGATTAACAGGGGCCCCCCTCGAGGGACCCAGCCACTCAAACACACCGACAAGGCTACCACAGTGCCAAAATTGTCCAGGATGTTGGAAAATACCGAGGGGCGAATCGAATGTGTTTCCGCGGCTCCCCTCTCACGAAGCTGGCCGGCTCTGCTTTCATGGGCTGGAGCCTTGCCGGGGAGAGAGAAGCCTGGACCTTCCGGGACCTGAGACACAGGCGAACTTTGGGAGGCACGATCCAATTTGTTTCCAAGCGGCCGGCGAATTCGCTGTTTTAGGCCAGTCGAACCAGGTCCTGTTTGAGTCGGAGCTAAATATCGTCCCCCCAGATGAATTCAATTCCATCGCGCAACGCGGCCGAAAATGTGAAACTGGTGAATGGTGATGGAAAAGAGATCGCCGGATTGGATGGCCAACTGTGGCGTTCAAAATGTGGAGATGTGGCTGGAGGACTGACGGATGTCGGCTACTAGATTCACGGCGAGGCGTAAATCTAAGACGCCACGCTACGGCTTGGTTGCTCGTGGCAACACGCGCCACATGTTGACTTGGAATGTCACGAGTACTTGCGATGCGTCTGGACCACTCCATATCTCTTCAACGGCTTGATGCTGGCATTTACTAACGTAGACTCCGAGACCACTCATACCGCTCGCTCACTCATGGCACGATCAAGAAACTGGGAGGAGGATGACACCAGCGATGATGATCTCCCCTCTCTCGAGGCCATCATGCACCGATGCAAGCCGCAAGCCAAACCCAAAGGCAAAGCGACATCGCAGTCGCAGCCCGTATTTCCAACCGAAAGACCTAAGGACGACAAGGACAGCAAAGACTCTACCATGAGGCGCCGCAAGCTTGGCCAAGCTTCAGACAACACATTACTACGTCCCTTGGGCCAGAGTCAAGAGACCAGGAGCTTGTCAGACAAACCCGTGAAGGCAGTCAGCCCAGACTTGGAAGAAGAGAATGTCATCTCAAGAGGGCCACGGGTTGAGCTCCGGGCTAGGAAACCGAAGCCATCCCCGGCCCCAGATGAGAACTCTTGGGATCACGAGGAAGGGGAGACTGTGGTCGAGGAAGTCACCATCGTGGACGACTCGGTGTACTTCTCGTTCTCAGACCAAGACTCGGAAGAGGAGGATGAGGATGAGGACTATCACGATGACTTCGAGGATTCTTTGGAGGACTTCCTCCGAAAGAAGAGACCTTCGCCTACAAAGTCGAGGACAGAACCTCTCCCTTCATGTTCCCAGAATTCATTGCCTCGAAAGAAGCTTGGATTGAAGTCGGCGTCCCTGGCGGACTTAGACAAAGGGCTTTCACTCGGCACTGTGACAACAGCCGGACGCAGCAATGCACCGAAGGGGACACAGAGGAAAGCGAGCGGGGACAGGGGAATCCCCTTCAAGGATGTCAAGAGCGAGAAACCAGCTTGCTTGGAGGACGACATCGCCGGTCCATTCTCCAAACTACGAATGTGAGTGCCGTAGCCAAGTCAAACCGCCAGAGGAGATATAGTCTTTGTGCTAACATTCAGACAGCGACTCAACTCATGCGCCCAGTGGTACTCAGGGGAAATCCCCTCCCAACAGCCGGCTCTCGACACCTTCTCCCCAAACACCACCCAAGTCCAGGCCCAACACGCTCAAGTCGCCAACGAAGAGGTTCCCACGCATACCCATGACCCCGCACGGCCCCAGCACCGACGAGTTCTGGAGCCAGGAGCTCACGGACGACTGGAACGAACAGCACTCACCCAGGAAACTCTTCGCTCCCGCACCACCACCACCACCAGAATCTCCTTCGCAGAGCCCTTCAAAACAGAGCAAGAACCAAAACAGCACCACCAGCCCAACCAAGAAGACCAAGAAGCAAGCAGCGGCCGAGGCAGCCAAGCAGCGGGAGGCCAAGAAGAGCTTCGAGGCCGCGAAGCACGAGATGGCAGCGGACTTCCTCCGCGAGCTAGACGACGTCATCACCTCCGGCAAGCTGGGCTCACTGGCCGCCTCGACGGGCGGGATCCGCATCCAGTGGACTAGCAAGCTGAACACGACGGCGGGCCGCGCCAACTGGCGTCGCGAGACCGTGCGCACGACCCACCACCGGATCGCCGGTGCCGGCGTCGAGGATCCCCCCTCCTCCTCGTTCTCCATAACGCACCGCCACCACGCGGCCATCGACCTCGCCGAAAAAGTGATCGACAACCCGTCAAAGCTCCTCAACGTCATCGCGCACGAGTTCTGCCACCTCGCCAACTTCATGATCTCCGACGTGACGACCAACCCGCACGGCCGCGAGTTCAAGGCCTGGGCCTCCCGCGTTTCCGGGGCGTTCGCCGACAGGGGCATCGAGGTGACCACCAAGCACAGCTACGACATCGACTTCAAGTACGTGTGGGAGTGCGTCGAGTGCGCGCTCGAGTACAAGCGCCACTCCAGGAGCGTCAACACGAGCCGGCACCGCTGCGGCGCGTGCAAGGGGGAGCTGCGGCAGACGAAGCCCGTTCCGCGAGCCACTGCTGCCGGTGCGGATGGGACGACGCAAAAGAGGCCGCCGTCCGAGTATCAGCTGTTCATGAAGGAGCAGATGAAGGTCATCAGGGAGGAGAACCCGGGCAGCCCGCAGAAGGAGGTCATGAAGCAGGTCGCGGAAAGGTGGGCGAAGAAGACGGTCAAGACGCCTAAGCTGCCGACGCTGCCCAAGCCGCCGAAGACGCAGCAGCAGCAGGGTTCCAAGGGGTCAGGGGCAGTAGATGATGAGATCGGCAGGATCGTCGATGCGGCAGGGGTGCTGAGTCTTGACGACTGACGAGGCGTTGATACGGAGTCTTTAAATTCGGTCATGAGAGCGATAGGAGATCCCCTCTCCTTTGGATAATTCATATGTTTCGCATGCCAGAGTGTACACCGGGGAAGACAGGACCTTCAAAGAAGAGGCGATATTTTCAGCGTCTCATAATGAGCAGTATCATCGCAGATATCACAGAAAGCAATAATACGGTTCCCAGGAAGAGGGAGACATCCGCAGAGTGAGTATCCTACAAGAACAACAACGCCATGATTTGTTTGTGTTCTCCCCTTGTTCACTCAAAGACAACGAAAAAGTAAAAGAAGAAAAGAGAATTCTGATATCTTGTTCATGACGTTCGTGAAGCCTCCTCCATGCTCTCTCTCTCTCTCTCTCTCTCTCTCTCTCTCTCTCTCTCTCTCTCTC
>PYST01000053.1:0-156068 GCA_003049485.1 Ophioceras dolichostomum
ACACTCTTCAACTGGACCCCGACCCAGAAAACCATAATAGCAGGAGATTTCAACTCTAGTGTGACGACCAGGAATGTAGCCAGCACGGAACACGTCAGGAGAACCCCACACCAAGAGAAGGAACCCCGCATATGAGAACCCCACGCAGGAAATCACGGGACCATGTGTGTGCTAAGAGAAAAGAGATCGCGATGATCGCATTGCGATCGCTTCAATCAAAGGATGAGTGATCGCAACGCTCGATGAACGATCACTTCGATCACCTTTCCAGCAGCGGATATATAAGAACACACTTCCTACCTCCATAGTTTAGATAGTTAGGACTACTGGCTCTTCAGTAGTCAAAGCGATAAATACATCTAGTCCTTACTAGAGACCGATCACCAGAACCTCAGCACGCCATCCCACTCCTGAACTGTTTACCTGAAGGACAACCCCCCTTCTGATCCACACTGCACCTCGACCCTACCCTGTAGCCTCTTGGTGTGATACTGATCGTTACAAACAAATTCGCACCAAGCTGCAGGCGGCTCAGAGTATCAGAAGAAGCCCTCACCAAGTTTAGGAATATTGTAAGGGCAGGGATGCCTGCACTCCCAGCCCTCCCCCCGCAGCCTAACTCAGCAGCGCTGGACGCGGCAACAGAAAGCCTCACCTCCCTCCTCTGCGGAGCGCACCAGGCGGTCGGGTCGACGACCTGGCGAGACGGCCAAGGGCAGCCCTGGTGGAATAGTACTTGCAAAGCAGCGAGGCAACTCATGACCCAAGCCAAAAGGAAAGGCGGCCTAGTAACGGAGGAAATCCAAACTTTCCACTCCACCGTCCGGAGAGCCAAACGGGCTCACGTCGCCAATATAATCGACTTGGCGTCGGACGCAAAAACACTCTAAAAAATCACAAGCTGGCACACTTAGCCCCGCGGTCTGACTACCGCCTCTCACCCACGGGGACAAGGCAGTAACGGATCCAAAGGAGAAAGCGGAACTCCTAAGAGACAGCTTGCTAAAGTACTTTTCAGCGGCCCACGACCTTCCTTACGACCCTCTCACACCCGGAAGAGTACCAGGGCCCTCCCCTGTTGTGGGACAACCAAATCTCTCTCCAGGAGTGTAAAGCCTGCACGGTCGACGCCGGCAACACCGCTCCGGGCTTAGACTCCCTCTTTGTCCGGCTACTCAAAGCGGCCTGGCCAGAGATCGGGCAATACACCTACTCACTCTTTCAAGCCTGCATCCGAGCCGGCCACCACCCTCGGGCCTTCCGCGAAGCAGTGGTCATGCTACGGAAACTAAACAAAACAGACTACACCTAAGCCAAGTCGTTCAGACCGATCGCCCTCTTACCCTGCCTCGGCAAGGGCCTCGAGCGGCTGATAGCCAAAAGACTCACCTGGGCTGCCAGCTCCCAAGGAGTAATCACCCCTCAACATTTCAGGGCGGCCCCAAAGAGATCGGCAATCGATCTAACAGCATGCGTCGCATACGATATCGAAGGGGCCCTGGAGAACTACCAGTACGCTCTACTAGCAACCATGGACGTCAAAGGGGCGTTTGACGCGGTACTCCGACGGCGCCTCCTCCAACACCTCCTCCAAGAAGGCTGGCCATTTAACCTCGTCAAATGGGTCGGGTCCTTCACGTCTGACAGGAAGATCACAGCCCGCCTGGAAGACGCTACAACAGGGCCCCTCCAATCGGAATGCGGACTCCCGCAAGGCTCACCTGCCTCCCCAATCCTCTTCATGCTATATATAGCGTCAGCACTAGGCCCCTCTACCCGCTTCTGCTACGTAGACCATCGGGATTTGCACCACTGGGCCTTCCCCGGAAGCATGCGCTAAGAAGGCGGCCGAGGAGATCGAAGCGATCCTCCACTGGGGCGAGGAAAACAGCGTCACTGTTGGAAGGCCCAGGTTGAAAGCGATTGCACGCGTGCGGTATGTGAGGGGGTTGCCAAAGCAGGTTCAATTCTTCATATGTTCTAAGCTAGGTTCTATGGAAAAAGGAGAGGGAGAGTCCCTCTCCTTAAGTACAGGAAGAGGTGGAAGGTCGATGATGTTGACTGAGGCAATCGTTGACGTAGTCGTTGACGTTGTGACTTGGCCAGAGCCTCGTGGTCACTCGAGGCTTTGCGGTCAACAACTCTGATGATTGGTGATCATCAGTCAACACAATCAACAGTCACATTTAGCTTAGAGAAGAGCAAGTTAATGCACTTCTCCCGCAGGAAGAATTCCTCGACCCCGCCCATCACTACGGGGAGGCTCACAATCGCCCAAACACCAGCCCCGGCACTCCGATGGCTTGGAGTCTGGTTCGACAAAAAGCTCCATTTCGGCCCACATGTGAAATACCGGGCAACGCAGGCTGAGAAAGTGGTCAGACACCTCCAGAGTTTCTCTAACACCTGCCACGGCCCTCCGGCAGCCGCCCTACGACAAGCAGTAATCACTGTTATACTCCCAATTCTATTCTACGGAGCAGAAGTCTGGTACGCGGGCCGTACCAAACCGGACCGCAGCAGGGCTCGGCGACCAATAGGCACCCACCAGGAGCACCTCCTCGACATAACCGACAGGTTGATCAAAAGCTCCCTCAGAGCAGTCCTCCCCGTTTGGAAAACGACTCCAACCGCCGCACTTCATCGAGAAGCAGCCATCCCTCCGGCAAGAGTCCTCTTAGAGGGAATCAGAGCCCGCTTCGCAGCCCGAATCCAAACGGTAGCCTAGGCCATCCCCTAGTCCACCGCGCATGCCGCACCCCGGTGAGGCGGAACAGCAGCCACGGCATCGGAGATGCGGACCGCCCAGACCGCCTCCAAACGAACCTGCAACACGCCGCCAGGCTCCTCCTGGAAGCCCAACGGCCCCTGCTCCTACTCCAGAAACGACACCCGGCCGAACTCAAACCGTTCGTCACCAATCGAAAGAAGGCAGCAGAGGCCTTTACGAAATGGGCCGGGGCGCTGCCCCCGAACGAGGCCATTGTGTACTCTGACGGGTCCAAGAACGGGAAAGCAGTTGGGTACGGATACATCATCGTCAGGGACAAAACCAACATCGGCCAAGGCCGAGGGAGACTCCCAGAACCAGCTGAGGTGTTCGACGGAGAGGCAGTCGGGGCATGGCAGGGCCTAAGGTACGCGCTCCGGCTCACTACAGCCCCTATAGTCCATGTTTGCCTGGACAACAGCTCCGTCGGCGCAGCCTTAAAGGACACCCAGCAGATAGCTCACGAGAGGCTTTCCGACTCTTCTAGGCTTCTGGAGAAAGCCGCGAGATCCGGGTAAAGTGGGTACCCGGCCATGAGGGGGTGGCAGGAAACGAGGCGGCCGACCAACTGGCCAAGGAAGGGACCGAGCTATCCGGCCCCCCAAAAGAGGCCCCAATGGTCGCAGGGGTTAAGGGAATGGCCAGAAAGCTCGGGAGGAACGCCTGGAACGACTGGTGGAAGGAAGGGACCACCAACCGGTATAAGGAACTAGGGCTTACGGAGGTGCATACCTCCTGCCCCCCAGCACATTCCCTCCCACGCCGCACCCTCCACCAGCTTATCGCTGCCCGGACCGGCCACGGAGACTTTCAGTGGTACCACGAGAAGTTCGACCACGCCGAAAACCCCCCTGCTCCTGCGGGGAAGATCGAACCCCAGCGCAGATGGTATATTGCCGAAAGGCGTGCCAGCTCCGCACTTCCTGGCCGAAGGCCGACCCAGCTCCTGAGAGCAACCGATACTGTTGGAAGGCCCAGGTAGAAAGCGTTTGCACGCGTGCGATATGAAGGGTTGCCAAAGCAGGTTCAATTCTTCATGTGTTCTAAGCTAGGTTCTATGGAAGAGACAGAGGGAGAGACCCTCTCCTTAAGTACAAGAGAGGTGGAAGGTCAATGACGTTGACTGAGGCAATCATTGACGTAGTTGTTGACGTTGTGACTTGGCCAGAGCCTCGTGGTCACTCGAGGCTTTGCAGTCAACAACTTTGATGATTGGTGATCATCAGTCAACACAATCAACAGATACGAATACTGGAAATGTCTAATCTAGAAACCGGAGCTGTTCGAGCGCTTCACTAAAACGACCAAATTCTTCACAGAGATATGCCCCTGGAAGAAGGCGCCAATAAGCGCATAAACCAAATAATAACCATCCACTACCCGCAAAAGGCTCGAGGACCTCTAAGCGGCCAACCTTCCGGACGCGGCACACCAGTACTGCTCGCGCCCACGACAACTAATCCTCTCCCCCTTCAAAGACAGATATAGCATTAAAACGCCCACAGCAGCTGCTACAAACAGAAGCAACGAAACGCCGAGCGCCAGCCCCGAGCTAATAGGGGGGCGTGAATGCGGCTTGAAGAACAGGTACGAAATGGGGCGCCATGCCCCAGAGCACGATATGCTAGCTATTCCTCGTTCTGTGTTTGTGTTCCCTCTCTTTAACCTCACATTCAAGCGCTAGTTCCTTGTACATAGTCGCTCGGTAGTCGCTAACACGTCTTATGCTCTTCGGGAGGCAGGGATCTCGGGTAGATTCCGACTTCAGACGTTAAGTACATCATCATCATCATCATCATCATCCGCCAAATATTCGACCCCACACAGCCGCTAACGAGAGGCCATTGTTCTGTCCTATCTTGTGGTGAGTTCCTGACGCGTCCATGATAAGACAGTAGCTCCCAGGCACTGATCCGAGACGGGTTTGCAAATTTTCGCAGTTCTGCCGTCATTGACAGCCTTCGATCTATTCATCATCACTCCCCATCAACAGCAGTCTTACACTTCTACGCGTCCGACATCCTGCATCCGGATTGTTTCCAGCCTCGGGAGCAAATTTCCGTCCATGATGTCTTCCTGTCCTTGGTCGCCCAGCTGGTTTTACCTCATCAGTCACGGGGTGATATCCTCTGATCATTAACTACGTTCATGGGAGACAGCGACGAGGAGTTGCCCCTGCAGTTGCTCATCCGTGTCTTCACGATAGCTGTGCCAAGGCTCCAGCAAGTCTTTGTCATCATTGACAGCCCCATTGGATGCTCCGAACTCGATCTTCTCATAGTGACTCTAGCGCAAGTTGGCCGAGAGAATTTGCCGGGGCTTCATCTCTTCGTCGCTGGGGAGGATCATCCGACACTCAAAGCATTGCTGGCTGGAAGCTGGTCATATTCCCAAAGAGTTTCGATCAACTCTCTTGGCCGGCTGCACGAAGAGGTAGCCGTCATCGGATCCAATGAACAGATTTGAGAGCCTCGAAAGTACGTACATAAACTAACACGATACCGCTATCCAACCCACGTCTCCTTCAAATTTGATTGTTTACTGAAGCTTCAGTCGGACAGTGATCTGCCGGACGAGTTTATTATCAAACACCTATGGTTCGAGTGGTACTGGGGAGAGGGTAGTGGAATGCCCCACCCGAACTCGAAAGATTTTCATATCGCTATATCCTCCCTCCTAACTCCGACGACTCGGCAACAAGCCTGCGTAAGCGGTTGTTGATCTGGGTTGGGTTCGCGTTTCGGCCTCTACTCATTGAAGAGGCGGCCGAAGCACTTCGCTTGGACGCGAACGCCATTGGCAGCCTGTTGCCAGAAGCGCGGCCCGTTACGCCGGAAGACGTCCTGCAGATCTGCCCTGACTTTGTACGGCAGACAACTCGCTACTCCAGCGACAGCACCGCCGGAGCTATCGCTCTCATCCACTCATCGGCCCAGCCCCTTATAGACTCATATGTGGACTGCTGGAGTCCGCATCTAGAAATCGCCCTCGCATGTCGGCGCTATCTGCGGCTCCTAGACCGGCCCGACCAAATATGCTCCCCGGAGTATCTGCAACGATAACCTCTTGCCAAGTATGCGGCTCGTTTCTGGCATCGCCACATGCAGGGGGCTTATTTGCGGAACCAGGGTGTGGACTCCCTGCTCCAGGCGGCTCTCGATTTTCTCTACACTCCCAACGACGTTTGCTTGCGAAGCTGGGTAAGCCTTTTCGATCCAGACAGTCCATGGGTTGCTGGGGGGAATGCGTCTGGGGACCGGCAGCCCATATCGACACCTTTGTATTACGCGTCGTGTCTGGGCCTTCTGCCATTGGTCGACAGACTCATCGAGGCGGGTGCAGATGACATCAATGCCCGAGGCGGGCTCCACGGCACAGCTCTCCAGGCTGCAGCATATCGCGGGCATCAGGCCGTCGTGGAAGTTCTCCTGCAGCGTGGTGCGGATCTCTTCGTCCGCAGTGGGCTCCATGGCACTGCCCTCCAAGTCGCTAAATTTATCGGACACTTGGAAGTCGTGGATGTGCTCCGAGCCAGCATGCAGGCCCGTCAGCGGCCACCAGGGCTGACACTCGACGAGGACTGGACTGAGCAGCCCAGACACATCGACTTGCATCGCGGGGAGGATCCGTCCGAATTCCGCGCAGTGCTCGGCGACGGCGGGATGGGATGGGTGGACAAAGTTCGTAGCCTCGCGAGCGGCTCCGTCTTCGCACGCAAGACCATGCGAGTCTCGCCGAGCCGGCGGCAAGGTCTTTTGGATGAGGTGCCCCTTATGGAGCGTCTCAAACACGTCCACATCGTCGCGGTTCTTGCCTCCTATTACATCCCGCCTTTCTTCTACATCGTGATGAAACCCGTTGCTGATTCGGATCTGCGATCGTATCTGGAGCGTGCAGACGCCAACCCTGCTTGGCTGGCTCAATGGATTGGATGTCTGGCCAACGGACTGGCGTACATTCACAGCCAGCGGGTCAAACACAAGGATATCAAGCCTTCCAACTTGCTGGTTTACGGAGACAATATTCTCTATACCGACTTCGACTTGGCTCATGTGTTCAAGAGCTTAGAAGATATCTCCACCCGCCCAACCGGGCACACTCGGTCGTACAGTGCCACCGAGGTTGTCCGTGGAGGAGAGCGTACCCCTTCCACCGATGTCTTCTCGCTGGGGTGCGTCTACACCGAGATGCTGACCGTCATCGGCGGCAGGCGGCTCGATAAACTCAAGGAAACCCTGCGAGAAGTGGATATCGGCTACATTACCGCGGGCCCAACAAGGCGAAAGCCGTCGCTTGGCTACAGCAGCTAAGCTTCGATGAGAGGGCTGAGGAGTTGGATAGAGTTGTGCACATTGTCAAGTCCATGCTCTCCGGAACACGGCCTGACGCGGCAGCGCTATCGCAGGGCGTAGGCTTCATGAGTTGTGTTCTTTGCAAGCATACAGACTCATGACCGCAAGAAGCAGTGTGGAGGTGCAATTGGCATCGTAGTAAAGCTCCGAGCTACAAGCCGCTGAACTTTTTTCGTCGGAGGACTATATCTCGGGGCTGATGAGCCGGCCATAGACGTTTTGGCAATCTGATGATGGTTCCTTGTTGGTGATGGTGGTGTTTCTTATCCCTTCGTTCATGTGTTGAGGGCATTTGGTCTCATTACTCCATTTTCCTCTGTCTGATTTCATTTCTAGACTCTTTCATGTTCGATCGTTTTTATCGGACTGTATTCCCATTTTCTTTAGGCCCCTGGCGGAGAGGAGGCGGATGCATCTGTCGATTGATGCAGCAAGCGGCTCGTCATCCGCTATCTTAACCATTCAACCGGGACAGGCCCGGAAATTTATTCTCGGAGTTTAAGTTTATTAATTGCTCTTTATTGCTTATGCATCCCTCCTCGGATCGGGTACCCTCGCATCGGGCGGCAGAACAAGTGCCATATGAAGTCCGGTTCGGCCGGATGAAGGATTGTCCTGCCTTCTGACCTGGAGGGGGGACAATCCTTCTTTGCGGGGATGAAATATTGGTGTAGTTAAAGAGGCTATTGTGAGAAAAATGTCCGTGGGAGAAATCGAAAACATGAGAAATAAGCCAGATAGGTAGGATTTTGGAGCGTAATGTCGGTACCCTCCTGGTATCGTCACCCCGAAATCCAGGTCCTTGTCTTCACCAGCGGGGAAATATCCTTTCTGCCACAACCCCTCCCTGCCATGCTCCAGGAACTATCGCCCATTCGATGCCATTCGGACTACCTCCAGCGCGCCTAGACAACGTGCTCAGCTTTCTCCTCCGGCTTGTCCTTCTCATGGACGGCAGTGTCGCTGCCATGGGCGCCGTTCTCGCCCCTGAGAATAGCCGCGAGGCCGATCTCGACGTTGATCTCCTCCATGCGCTCCACATCTGCCTGCGCGGTTCCCTCGGAGCCAAAGATGATGTCCTGCAGTCCTCCAGTTAGCTAGGATCGTCTTCAGTGAGGCTGCTTGTGAGGCGTGGGTAAGGGTGACGTGACGGACCATCTCCTCAAGCGTGAGCCGTTTGGTCTCTGGCACGAAGAACCAAATGAACCCGGCGCCGATGAAGGTAAGAATGCCGAAGATGAGGTAAGTTCCGTAGGTGATGCTCTGTAGCATGATCGGAGTGACTTGGCCGACGATGAAGTTGTTCCTGGCAAGACGAGGCACATGTTAGCACAAATAGAAAGGTAGGACAGCTTAGGGCCAAGGGTGCCAGGGGTAAAGGGACGCTTTCCGGGCACGTACATCCAGTTACTCGAAGCACCAAGAGCGACACCATAAGGACGCGAGCTGAGCGGCCAGATCTCGGCAATGATGATCCAGGCACACGGCCCCCAGGAATATCCGAAGTGGATGACGAACAGCCAGACCATGCAGACGGCGGCCCAGCCCGCAGCGGCCTGCTCGTTGAAACGGTCGATATTCTTGGCGAGAATGATGGCAATGATGATGTGGCAGGTGGCCATGCCGATGGCGCCGATGGTGAGCACGGGCTTGCGGCCGACACGGTCGATCCAGAGCACCGACGGGATGGTGAAGAGGAACATCACGATGCCGACGACGCCCGTGGCCAGCAGCGAAGTCGTGTTGCTGCTCAGACCCAACTGCTTGAAGATCGACGGAGCATAGTAAAGCACAGCGTTGATGCCGCTCCACTGCTGGAAGAACATGGTGACGGTAGCGACGACGACGCGGCGGAACATGGCCTTGCTCTTGAACAGCGACGCGGCCGCCACCCACTGCAGCTTGAAGACGTTCCACGCCGTCGGGTCCTGGAGGTGCGGGAAGTGCTCTGCGACAGTTCGCTTCTCGAACAGAGACTGAGCCTTGATCTCGAGGAATTCGAGCTCGACGAGTTCGTGGTTCGCGTCTAGTCCGCGGAGGTGGGATAGCACGGCCCGGGCCTCCTCCTCGCGCCCGTGGTGGACAAGCCAACGCGGCGAGAAGGGCATGAAGATCATGCCGACGAACAGGATCACGGCGGGCGCGAGCTGGAGAGTCGTTGGGGTCAGCCAAGCAGCATCCACTTGCTGGCCTAGCTCTGTGCCGCCAATGAAGTTGGTGCCGCTATTGGGTCGAGTTAGTACTCCACGTTAGGTTTTCAGGGGTTCAGACTACCTATGCAGTGAGATACATGGCAGAATATCCCAGAGCCAAGATACGTACTAGTCGATCCAGAAACTGATCATAATACCGAAGCAAATCGACAGCTGCTGAGTGGCCACCAGAGCCCCTCGTACCTCAGGGGGAGCCACCTCCGAGTTGTAGATGGGGATGATCATGGCCAAGCTACCGACGCCCATACCACTGCAAGCCGAGCCGACGAGCGAGTTAGTCTTTGCCCCCAATTCTGCGGATGTGAGATGGACTGGTAAACAGAGACATACGTGATGAACCGGCCAGCAAGGATCGCGTCGTGACCAGCTTGGATAGCAGTGGCCTGAATGACCACGCCGAGCATGAAGACTGCGCAAGCAACCAGCACGCCGTATTTGCGGGACAAGATCTCGGCGATGAAGCTGGAGAGCAAGGTGCCAATCCAGGCGCCCAGCTCCAGGATGGCAGTGAGCCAGCCCTTCTTCGACTGATCCGCGTTCGGATCAATGGGGTCATACTCTCCCATGTCTATCTCATCGCTCGGAGCCTTCGGTCAGAGAGGTGCATCCACCAGACAACGTCTCCAAATAGGATGGATGCTAAGTGAGGTATATGCTTTTTGGGGGGCAAAAGGGCCACCTTACGAATCTGGAACGAAGGCATGGCGAGCACGCCCGAGAACATGCCCTGATTGTAGCCGTAGAGGATGCCGCCGATGCAAGCAAACGCCGCGATGCGGAAGACCCTGAAGTTCTTGACCAGAGCGCGCGCTCCGCTGGCGCCCATCAGGGCCTGCCGCTTGTGCAGCGCGGCATCGTAGAACGCAGTGCCACCCGCGGCTCCGCCGGCCATGGTTGCTGAAGACTGTCGGAGACTGGTGCTATTCGGAGCGTTGCCCTGGGCCAAGGAGATCAGAGGATACCGTTCGCCCGTGACTAGACTCGGGCGGCGAAGGCTAGGCGGTCGACACACGGTGGAGAGGTCTTGCGCGACAGCAAAGGGAGAGCAGACGGGACAGTAAAGAGTACATATATGGTCCGAAAGCCCCCCGCTCTTGTTCTTGGAAGGGGACCCTACGTGCCTAGCAACCCACCACCACCACATCCGAGAGGAGGAAACACGGCTGGCCAAGGGTAAATAAGCCGCAAATAATGGTCAAATAGGCGGAGACTACTATCACTCAGGAGGGGATTGCCCAGATCACATCGGGACAGTTCCGTAGCACCGACGCAGAGAACGCATGTCGCCCCCCTCGTCCCTCATCTCATTGGATGTTCCCCCGCGCTCGTCGCGGCGTCATCCCCCATATCACGCGCGCGCCGCCCTGACGCGAGGGTCGGACTTCTTTCCGAGTGTGTGTGAGAGAGAGATAGACACCCAAGAAGAAAAAGGACGAGGAAGTCGTCGCAGGCCGCCCGACACGCTAGACCAGGGTGAGGGGTAAATTGAGTCCGCACGCGCATGCAGACATGGTACCATCGCACTGGAGACGGACCGAGTAGACCACTCGCATGTACCAAGCTCTGGTGCCCCAGTGCAGTGGGCGGGCGGGATCTTCATTCCTTTTCCTTTGCTGTACTATGATCTGCAATAAAGGGAGCCAAAGTCCGTACCTCCCTAAGTACCTACCGGATAGGCAATTACCTCGGCCAAAGGAACAAAACAACGCGAGAGTCGACACGCTTGGAAGCGCCGCCCTCTCTCTCTCTCTTTCGCACTCTTCTATTCTCTTCGAGGCAACCACGATCGCGATGCTTGGCAAAGACGATAAAAAACCGAACTAGGAAAAGCCCCCAAACGCCACCATCGGAGTGCCCAGCCTTGACCAAGATCGCATTCGTACGCCACAAAGTCACAAGTGCCGGCCGACTAGCGGCGGGGGAGATGAGACGAGAAGAGGACAACCATGGATGGGCAGTAGCGAAAAAGGCCGATGGGAAACACGGCAGAGAGAGAGAGAGCGAGACGGAGAGTGAGAGACGCAGAAGCGGGGACGGCAGGCAAGCACGTTGTTCGCCCAGGCGATCCCGCAGATCGCTGCTACTGCACCTGCAGTCAAACTTGCTGGGTTGATGGTTGATGGTGGGTGGCGCCGTTGCGACTTTAGCCTGAATATGCGCGGGACAACCATGCAGAGAGACAGAACAGAACCCAGAGAAGAAGCTGGACCGGCTCAACCCCACACCAAAAACATCATTCGCATTGGGCCGGCTGAACGTGTTCGCGACTCTCGGGGAGAGATGTAGAGAGGTCGCGACGAGGAAGGGCCGGGCGGCCGACATCTTCTCCATCTCAGGTCAGTCAGGTCAGGGCTGAGTATGCGATGTTTGCGATGAATTTGCGCAGCTGTGCGCTGCAAATAGCAGGAGGCATCTTCCGCCTCGTGATCCTTTTGCCCAATTCCTTTACTTCCTCCTCTCATCCCTCATCCGTACCGTTGCTTCACAGCCTTGCACGGTTATCCGTCGTCGCCATCAATAACCCCGGAGCCGTACGCGAGGGTAGGTGTGATCCGTTTTAGGGGTGGGCGCTCCGCTTCTCCGCCCGCCACCATCTTGGATCTTCGCGGGCCAAAACCCGTAACCACCTCCACTAGGTAAGAGACAGACAGGTGGGCAGGAAAGAGTGATAGCGTGATCGGCCCTATTGTCTGTCGGCTGTGTTCTGATCATCACCACGGCCGGCGGCCGGCGGCCAGGAAATCCCAAAGCCGGGGACCCGCCTATTTCCCCCTCCCCTTCTCCAATTCTCCCTTGTTGGAAAAGGGTGTATGTAGCTGAGCACGATCTCAGGTATGGGGGTGGTGGTGTGTTGCCCCATAGGAAGGGGGAAGAAAGATGCAAGCTTGCTTCCTAATTTTCTGCGTGAAGACGGCGCTGGTTCGTAAATCCGCCCCCTCGCCCCGCTGCTCTCTACTCGCTTAGGTTACACAGAACGAAACTGTGGGCGGGTAGTTTGGTGTGTAGGGGCATGTGTAAGAAACATTTGCTTGCTTGGTATGGTTCTGCGCCTGTGTCTTGCAAGCAGCTTGTCACTCATTGAGTGGGCGTGTTTGTGCTTAATGTGCTTGCTCGCTTGCGTGTGCGTGTGTGCGTACGTGCCGTTGTAAGCGGGCGGCCCTGTGCCATCTCTGATGGCTTTGTGATGGCTGTTGGCACTTGCCAAGGTCGAGCGGGATGGCTTGCCCCGGCCCTTAGTGACCAGGCCAAGACAAGTCAGGCAGGCAACATGTGAACACCAAGGGAAACCGGGCAAAGGGGAACCTGGAGAGAGTGTGTGAAGAGCAAAAAAGAGAAAAGAAAAAAAGGCAAAATAGAAGAAAATAGAAACATATCATGGAGCCCAGGTCGGTCTCGCAGGCCAAGCGAAAGCTTGTAGACAGGACTAGGGGCGATGGTGTTGAGCAGAAACAGAATGCAGATTCCAAAATAGGATAAAGTCCTCCTCCGTTCGGCGTTTGCTGAGGGCTAAGCAAGCTTAGTCCCAACCCAACTCCAATTCCCTTGACAATTCCCTTGACATCCCACGCTAGATCCCAGGGTTCGCTTGAACGGGGCATTGATTGTGGCGAACGAAGCCACGGGGGAGGAGGCGACGAGGAGAGGGTGAAAGCGGGGAAGGAATATTAGGAGATATGCCAGCTGAAGCCGTGAGCGTGAACGAGGCTTGCTGGGCCACCATCAGCGGGCCTTGTGATAACAGTCGTGACTGATGATTCCAACATCCAAGCGATGGGCGCGTCTTCTCCTGCCTGGTGGGCAGGAAGCTTCGGCGTCCCGTCGTACAGTGCTCCCTGCTCCCTAAGCCGGCCGCGTCCCCGGGATAAGTAGTAGGGGTAAACCCTGTTGTAGAAGGCGAGTAGAGCGATGGCACATGCGCCGACCGATAGCGATTATGTGAACGGTTTCCCGTGTTGAGAAAGATGGACGGCCGCTCTCTTGGGCTTGAGCAGGCCGTGAGGATGGGGCCCTTTCGGCAAGAGCGTGGATTCGATTGGCTTGAACCGGAGGGCGCGGCCGATGCTGTTGGGCGGCGCCGGAATTGCAGGCGGCGGCGATGGTGGTCTCTCACTAGGTAGGTAGGTTAGGTAGGTATGTCTCTGTGGAATCGCGCTCGCCGTCTCTCCCGCGCTTCAGTTCCCAAGGACGCGGGTTATCAAGGTGTGATGTTGGGTGGTTGTGCCGGTTGCGTCCTGCCTCTGTCGAAGAGTTTACGAGGTACTTGCTCGTGCGCAAGAAAACGCACCCAGTCATGCGCTGTGTGACTGCCTGCAACCTCGTACTCGTCTACCTGCACTGCACAATCGCCCGCCGCCTCCGCCGCCTCCACTGTTTTGCTGTTTTGCTGCAGCTGACTCTGGAAGATGCCGTCGCTCGCCGCAGGCCGCCGAGTCAGCCCGGGGATTTTCGGTTGAGTTTGCGAAGGACTGAGGAGGACGGATGGAGGGGGCTTTCACGCTTCCATTGGACATTCGAGGTTGCTCGCCTCCGTGTCTCCACCCAAAAGTCCCTACGAGGCTCTGTCTCGCCCACGAGCTGAGCTCCTTTACCCTCTTGGCGGCCATATCCCCAGATCGGGCGACGGGCAGATCAAGCAACGGTGTCGCGAAAATGAGGCTTGGAGCACAGCTCAGCTTTTGGGTTGGAGGGGAGGCGTTGGTGGCGCCGGCGCGGGTGTGCGGGAAGAGCAACATAAACAATGAAGTCGGCCCTAATAATGGCCAAGGTGGCAGTTTGAGGGCTGAAGGCTCGCAGTTGAGGTGAGATTGTGCGATTAGGTTCTGATGCTGAGATTGACCTGATACAGCGGGTACCGCCTGCAGTTCCGATTCAACACACCGATGTGTCGCCCGAGTCCCGCCGAATCGTGCCTGAGGCATCGCGACAGGGAGGAGGCCAGCTAGGAGGAGGGAGCCAGCCAAGCCCGCCAGCCAGGAACCGGGGAATTTCGAGGGATCGAAATGTTTGGGTATTCGTTCTCTCCTCAGTGGAGGGACGCTCCCGATGGCATTGACAGGCACCGAGGACGCCTGATGATGACATCATTGTTTCTTCCCAATCCCAAGCAACAAGACAGCCGGCGCGTAATCACGATAAACTCGGTAATCCAATAACATCATTCATTTCCAGGAGCATTTGACCCGGCAAGTTCGTTGCCCGTTGCTCGTTGCCTTTCGGAGAGCTCCGCCACGGCCGTTGGCTCGTCCGTGCCTGGTCCCAATACGGGGCCAACGGAGCTGTCATCACACCAACAACACTGAACATCACTAAACAGCTCCAAATCAACTCGGCCGAGCGACACCGGTAGGCTGGGACAGACTGCGGGTTGGGGGGCATTGTGGAAGCTTCCTGATTCCAAGTGGGCGGCAATCTAGTCCTGGGCGCGTTGCTCGTTTGTTCATCCTGGGAGATCGGCTTCAGCTGTTTGGAGCATGCATGCTCGAAGCAGTTGACTCGTGGTTTGCCGGGTTAGTTGCATGTGCTGGGTTCCTGGTTCTCGAATACGGCCAGGGCTGGGCGGATCACCTCCCAACTTCAGTTCTAACTTCAGAGCTGTCAAGTGTCAACGACGGGTCATCCATGCATGCACATGCATGCAAGCCGTGACAACCGCAGATCATGTTCCTGGTGCCTGCAGATCTCACTGACCATGGACCATTCATCTTCCGGTGGCGTTGACGTCGCATGATCAACACATATTCGCTAAAGACACCGAGGGGGCCGTCCTGCAAACCACCTCAGAGCGAGTATTGCGAGTGCCCTTTTTGTCTTTAGTCCTCAGGTCTACAGGCCCAGGACCAGATGGTCGAAAGTGAGGTCCGTGAAACACAGACGGTGGTCGATAGACAGTGGCCGCGTCACGGGGTCCTTACCGACTGCCAGTGGTGCGTGATGGGGCTTTCCTTGCCGACTGCCGATGTGGCCCGCTTCCATCCCTTCCTGCTGTATTGCGGAGCAAAGCATGAGGATTGTGGGAAGTGAGCTCAGGATCTGATGGCTGCCATTGGGATTCAAAGTATAGGACCTGGGCCCAGGCCAGGCTCTTTGCCCTCTTTTGTCTTTATCCATCTAATCGATCGGTCCATCATTCCGATCTCACGGAGTAGGGGGGGCCCACGATCTGACCTTATCAGCTTCCAGATAATGCTATAGAAACTTGAGGCACGTGAGCCTTGTGGATGAGAGCGAGCGAAGTGGTTGCATGCCTGCGGGGGAGGCGGCTCAGGGAAACTAAGCGTCTCTGATTCCTGATAGTGTCAAACGGGCCCCTCCTACGCTGGGTAGGTGTGTTTGCGTGCTCAGCTTTAGACTACTTAAAACCAAATGATGCGACCTATCCGATAGGGAGTGAATACGATCTATCAAAACGATCGGGGGGTTTGATCGCACGACGGATGAAGCTAATCCAAAGACGGGTGCTGATGAGTTTACTCGAGTGGAAGTTTGGAAGGGCACTGCCAGCTTCAATCGGTGTCTCTCGGGCGCCGCGCCACCATGGCCACCACAGGGCCACATCCAACTATCCGCCCACCAACTTCAAAGCGGGTGGAAGGTTTGCCCGCCTTTGGAAGTGAAGGGGGGGGTGCATGTTTAGAAGACGAGGTAATTGCGAAGTTTGAACACCAACATCGTTTCACTCTGGCATGCGTGTGTGCGTGTGACGAAGGCAGGCGACAGCCGATCATGCAGAGAGATAGATATGGACACGAGGTGGGCTATGGCTGACAATAGCTGACGTCCCTGGCCAGTGCTGAACACCGCTCACATCATGCATACCCCGAAGAGAGTGGGAGACTGGGTGAGTTCGAGAAACACATCCGAGAAGCTCTTCTGTCCCTGATCGCCGTGATAGGCCGGCCGGCCGCTCTTCTCGGGCGCCCCGGCCAGGCCCAGGATCCCGAAGGGTCCGAAAGGGTCAAACAATCGAGTGGCCTAGGTGTCTGTCGTACACACGGAAATAGGTGAAGCATTTCGAGTATGTTTCGAAACGCGGTCCGGGCAGATAGGCGACCGTCTGTGATGGCGGTCGACCTCGGCCAGGCGTGCAACCGCAACCGGCCCAGAAGCTTGGCCCAGAGTGCGCATCGTCCCTCGGTGGTATGTACTATGTGGTATGTATTGCACCACATCGGAAGGTACCCAACCCACGCACGTTCAGACAGAGAGGAAGCACAACCCAGTGAGTGAACCCACACACCCACCGTCTGATCAACGCTTGTTCCAAGAGCCCCAGCTAGAGCCCCAAATCTGACAGCAACTGCTCGCGGATGCACACCAAAGGGTCTGAGTGAGAGAGCTGAGGCCTTAAAAACGGCCTCTCCTGCTCGGGAGGCCGTGAAACTTGGCCAACTAACAGGAACCGAAAAAGACAAGAAAAAGAAGGGAAGGGGGGTGTTGATGGAGAGGTAGAAAGAGAACAGAGGCTGTGCGGCGCCCCATTCCCCTTCCAAAGCCCTTCCTGTACTTCCTTGATGCTTCCTCTGATGCTTCCTCTGGCTCTTCCTCGAGGTACTCCTCTGGTTCTATGGAGCTGCTTTCGCCGCTCTGCCCTCCTTCCAGGTACGGGGACCCAACTCCAGGCCCACGAGCCCCGCGAGCTCCGCGAAGCGAATGCGACTGCAAATCCACGAATCCCCTTCGGTTGATGATGTGTTTTATGGTTCTGATGATGGTGATAGTGGCTTGCCTGTGATTTTCCTCATGTGACGGACAGCCAGCCCAGCCCAACGTAGCCTAACTCTGGGCTTGCGAAACTGGCCGACAATGACGTCGAGGCAGCCCCAGCCGGGAGTCAAGGCGAGATTGCTGCATGTTGGGGATGAAAACGCATATGCGTATGCGTATGTGCGTTTGTGTGATAGACCCCAATAACCTAGAAAAGACAGTCTTAACAAGACCCGAGAAAACGAAAATATCGATAGTGTGCACTCGCGAATCGAGCCGGGTTGCTGGCAAGTGGGTGTTGGTCGATTCTTCCCGGGCTCGGCACGATGGCCAACTGCCTGGCTCGCAGGCCTTGGTAGCTGGCTGGTGCCGGTTTCCTATTTGCTGTGCTTGGCTGGGTTCCGGTTGTTTGCTAAGCTGTGCTGCTGATGCTGCGCTAAGTTTCGGCGGTGGGCTCGCCGAAAAGGGACACAAGAAAACATCTCGACGAGTGAGCGGGCAGGGAATTTCGACGTTGCGTGAGCAGCAGGGAAAAAAAAACGAAAGACCACCAACAGCACACCGTAGACGAAGCTGAATCCAACCGCATTGCCCAGGGCCGTTGTGGCGTAGGGCCCAGAACGGTTGGAGTTGGTCAATTCGTTGGGCCCTTCAATGTTCTTTCCAAGCAACTCGAGCAGGCAGACGGGCAGAGCAAAGCCAGACAGACCAGCAGACTGCTGAAAAAAGACGCGGAAGTTGGAAACTAAGCCAATGAGACGTACCCTTGGAAAAGAACCTCTAAGTGGAACACGGGGCATAAGGATAACTACATCCTTGACAATTAACAGTGGCAGAAAGCGGGCGGCTTCTTTGGAAAGTACTGTTGTTGCAGTCGTTATTGCGGTTGTTGTTGCAGTGGAGGTCGTATCGCAAAGCTATCGCCAGGGAACCAGGATCAATGGTTGATGATTGATGATTTCCATCCACTTTTTTTTCTCGGTCACGGCAGCTGCATGAACGTTGCATCCCGGCCATGATCGTTGTCTCCCCGAGAAGTCCAGGCGCTTCAGCTCAGCAGAGGTCAGTCCCCAGCTGGCTTGTCGTAGCTTTGCCCTTTTTCGCGCCGTTTCTCGCTTCCATCATACTGTACCCCGTACAGTAGGACACACAAGGATTGAGAGAGAAGTGGGACTCGGTCGATGAGTGATGATGATTGACGCCGAAATTCTTTCTCGCCCCTGCTTTGGGCCGGATATTCTGTTAATTTTCCCTGACTCCAGCCCGCCAAAGTTCACTCGGTCCTCACATTGGACATATTTGGGAAGGAAGATCGGCAGATCCCTGGAAGTCCGGCTAATCCTATGAGCAGGCAAAAAATATCCCGACCTGAATAGACCTGGACGCCTGCTGTTCCACGAGAGGCAACGGGGAGATCCCAGACCGAGAAACAAGAAGGCACCTAACAGACCCGGGAGCACAAAAACAGAAGAACAGCCAGTGGTGCGGCTGGTACGTACCTCCGCCGCACGGACAAGGTGGGACAAGGATTGAAGTTTGGACGTTCAACTGTTGCCCTGCAGCCGATCTCCCTTTCCCGCACGGTCAGCCAGAAATTCAAATCGCAAGTCTGACCAATCGGGTCAGCTGCACGTGAGAAGGGGCCAAAAATAGAGACCTGTCAGGCTAAGCCGCATTAAGATTGCCCAAAATTAAGCCGCCGTACATTGGTAGACGCGCGCATACCTTTTGTCCTTCGTACGAGTGTGTTCATGCTCTTTTTCCCCCCTTCCCCCTGTGTAGCAGGCTCTTTTTCTCCCTTCTCTCCACTGTACCTATTCCTCCAGGCACAATCTGGAAGATCTCTGCCCCTCCTCCCCACAGTGCTAATCTGGAAGGCCTCGACTCGAGGGTCGAGGCCAAGTCAGGGCCAGACACAGACAAAGACGAACAAAGGTCCTGAGGTCCTTGAGTCCGTCTCGGTCTGTCTGTCTGTCTGTCTTGTCTTGTCTCGCAAGCCAGCTACCAGCTAGGCTAACACCGACGTCGAAGCCCCCATCAAACTAAGCAGCCAATCCGGCAGTTCGTCTGTTACCGAAATAACAGCATCAACAAACTTTGGGTTTCATCTTTTCCTGCCGTGGCCCCAGCGGGCGAGTGAGATGCTAGCACAAACTTTACAGAGCTGTACCTTCATCTCGCATGTGGCCCCCGATTGCAAATCGCGGCGTGTGAGAGGTCGACGGGGAGGTCGACTGGAGGTGGTGGTCGTTGTGGTGGTACACCACGGCTGCACGACGGTTGTATGGCGAACGCAGGTACCGCCCAAGGTTGGGTGGGCACGGATGGCATGGCAAGGGGTGAGATGGTGTGGGAGGGGCTGCGCGGGCGGGAGAGCCTCCATCCACCGACCAGCGTCCACCCACACTCCCCAACCCTGGTCCCTCTTGGCATCGTACCTGCCTCTTGCTTGCTTGCTGGCTGGCTGCTGGCTTGCTTGCTGCTTTGTTGCTGTCTTGCTTTCGCTTGACAGCCCTTGCTTGCACGGATCATGCCACCATCCAGCATGCAGAGGTAAATCGAACGCAGCCGTTGGAGTGCGTGCTGGTGTGTGCTGCTTTGGGGTACATTGCAAATACTCTTTCCCCTTGGTCTGCCCATCCATCAGCAGTTCTAACAGAACAAACATACCGACTACTACAGTGACAAGACCCCAAAGCAGCGCTTTTCGAAACCCGCCACAAGAGCGCATTAATTTCCTTGATGCCTCGTCTCCAGCGCGTTCAACAAATTCCTCAGTGGCGATACGCTGTTTTTGCCGCGCTGGATGGAGTCGAGCGAGTCGAGCGACAGTTAAGAAGCTCTCCTCTCCAGTCCCAACCTGTCGGGTCCAGCTCTGTGTCCACTTTGTCACGCTTTCCCTGTCCACCATGACAAAAACACACGAGAAGGAAAGCACCAGTCTGGCCGGCGAAAATGAGGCCGCCTGGATTTGTTTCATGTTTCAAGTTTTGCGCGGGAACTGCGTCTATCGCCTGTTTTCCACCATCGTGTCGTCGCACTCACCTTCGTGATGAACTGCCTCTTTTTTGCGCGCGCTGGAATCGGCCGGATCCTTTTACTTTCTGCAAGCAATTGAGAGCTCTAGAGAGAGCTAAGAGCTTGCTCGCTCATCGATCTGATGTTTCCTGTACCCAAAGTTCCCCACCACCACCGCTACCCCTCCTCTCCACGAAGTCCATGCGCTTTCAATCTCGTTCGGCATCCGAGTCCAGATTTAGGACGGAAGATGAACGGAACATTATGTCAGGTGCAGAGTCCAGACTCCCCAGAGCGCGCCCAGACTTGAACGACGAGGCTTTGCCTTGCACAAGGCTGCCGGCTGGCGGCTACTCTCTCACCCCCTGCTATTTTTGAATTTTTTTAACCCTTGAATTGTCTCTCTCTCTTTTCTTTTTTCCCTGCCCCCCTTTTTTTACTCTCTCCTCGTTGCGACGCACGCATATTTTTCCTCCTCTGCGTGCGCTTTCCGCCGCCCAGCGCCCACCATGCGCCGCCCCAATTTTTCTCCTTTTCTTTTGCGCAAACGTCAACTTTCATTAATTGATGCTCTGATGATGATTGCGACGATGACGATGCTGATGATGCTGCTTTTCGATTTCTTCCCCTTTTCCCTGAGCCTAAAAATCATTTGCCGCGCGTGGCTGTCCAGTACGTCTCTCACGCGCGTGCGCTCGGAGTTCAATTTCCATTCGCCTTCCTTCCACACACCCCCTCCGACTTTAGGTCGTCTATTCCTAAAAACAAAACAATGCAATTCTTTCATTCTCCATCTATGCTCCTGCTAGTGCACAATATCCACCGCCAAGCCTGGGGCAAGCTGCTTCTTCTAGCTGTTACAATGGACCAGAGTTACTACGAGTCCCTTTGAAGTCCCTGGAAGCAGCAGTGGGATTGAGCGGGCACGGAAGCGTGGGAATGCAACAATGGGTTGTCGCTTTGGGAGGGGTCGCTCGAGTGAGCTCCGTGAGCTCGAGTGAGCTGAAGTGAGCTCCAGTACGCATGTACCTACAGTTTGTTCATCCAGAGGTTCCCAAGGGCAAACTGGCCGTGGGATTCAGCTAGGATGGGAACAATTGCAAACAGTCGCGAAGTATCTCTTCCTCGTCACTGTGCCTGGATGCTACCTGGCTGTTACCTGGCTGTTACCTGCGGCGCCATTCAAGGCGGTCCTGCCCCCATCACGACGTACAAAAGCGCTAACCGCCCTAGCATCCCCAACCCCAACCGACCCACAGAGGCCATCTTCATAGCCGCCCAACTTCAGACAAACGCCTTCCGAAACCTGCCAGCCAATATCAGCGGCCCATGGTTGTCCGATCCGCTCGTTCAGATACAGGAGCCGGGTTTCAACACTCTAGCAGCTGTCAAAATACCCTTGTTTCAGATCGCCCTGCCCTCTCTGCCTCCCCGGTCCTCCTCCCCTCCTCCCCCTCCTCCTCCTCCCTCCTCGTCTCTTTCACTCCCACACTCCCACTACCACCACACACGCCTCACCTCGCTGAACTCACACCCACCGCCCAGGATGCTGTGCCGTTCCATCGCATGTACTCAGGTACCTCGACCAGATCGGCCGCTCCACCTTCTTCCACATCCACCTCTGTCCAGAGTGCATCCGGTGCATCCACCATCATCGCTCCTGTGTTTCTACTTTTGGTCATCCTCACTGAGGTCTCTCTCGACAACATCGATTTATAAGTACGAGGCTCTTCGGGACCCTCGACTCGGCCATCCCATTCCTACTCCTCCTCCTTCTGGTGAAGTCCCTCAGGTCCGATCAGATATCAGCAACGCCGTTTCCTTTCCGCTCTCGTTTTCTCCATTTTGGATTTTTCTTTTTCTCTTCTCTCGTCTCACGTCTCGCTATTTCCTTTACATTCCTCGTCTCTTTCCCTTCTTCCTACTATTCATCATACCACATTATCTGTTGCTGGCCAGCCATTCGTTTGACACGAAACCCCCATCACCCGCCTCCTCCCACCCCCAATATTCAAGTCCAAGCAATCTGTCCAAGCCCTCGCTCCGACATCCATATACAGACAGTCTGCTGCTCGCTCTTCCTCGCTCAGCTGTTGGAAGGACACATCAAAACCAACCTCGACTCCTCTCGCCCGTTCTGTTCTCGTTCACTCTCGCCTCGAATGCATCCATACTGAACGTCGTCGACGATTTTCTTTCCAATTATCTTCGGGTTATATCATCGTCGTCTTCCCGCATTATAGATTCCAGGAAACGGAAGTTCCATTTTATCAGCATATCAAGCGTTGAATTCCATCTCCAAAAGGCTCCACATCCTCCCCTTTCGTTCAACAGAGCGTCGACCGCTCTCGCTCTTGTTGAACGACCCTCCCCTCTACCACCCTTCCTCGGCTTGCGCAGCAGAGCATGCCCAAGCTCGCCTCGATCCAGGATCGACATCGATACAACTACGACCCAATTCCAATGCCTAGCAGTCTCTCCGCGCCTACACAAATGTCTTACTACAGCACACGAAACCCCAGCGTGGGTCCCGGCGGCTACTATGATATGTCGCAGGGCGGCGCTCCCCCAGCGCCCATGGCCGTCCCCTCATACGACCCCTACGCAGTCGCCCCTCCACCACTCACCATCCCCACGAACAACGGCTACACCCTACAGGCGCCCTCAAGAGCGTCCTCGGGGGCCTGGAGCCCGGATCAGGACCAGACCTTGGTGGCCGCGAGGGCACAGGGCATGAACTGGGCAGCGATCCAGCAGAACCACTTCTCGGACAAGACACCAAACGCCTGCCGCAAGCGCCACGAGAGGTTAATGGAGAAGAAGGGCGCCGACGACTGGGACGCCAGGAAGCTCGAGTACATGGCCAAGGAGTACATGACCATGCGCAAGGAGATATGGCAGCCCCTGGCCCAGCGCGTGGGTGAGAAGTGGAACGTGGTCGAGCAAAAGGTGAGTTCCACCCGGGTTGTCACTATTGATGGATGCATCGTGTTTGCTAACCAGCTACCCCTGTTCTCCATCTATCTAGTGCATGTCCAACGGCCTGAAGAACCTGCAGTCTGCGGCCCGCCACGCGGCCCGCCGCGAACGGATGGAGAGCGGCCAGCCAGTGGGGCCATACGACGACGACAGCGGCGTCTCCGGCATCGGCCTGACTCCGGTGGACGAGCAGGACCAGATGTACTCGTCCCCGTCATCAGCAGGCGGCAACGGCGGCGGCAGCGGCGAGGGCAGCACCTACGGCGCCCCGAGCAACGCGGTCCAGCACCCGGGCTCGTACGCCCCTCCTCCCGGCTACTACCCTCACCACGGCTACAGCACCTCCGTGTCCAGCACCGCCACCGCGGGATACGGTGGCCAAGGCGCCGCTCCAGGGAGCCACAGCCCGAGTCCTTACCTGGGCCATCCCAACCGCATGTCCAGCGTCGACATGGGCATCGACGCCCTCATCAACCCTGCTCCGAACAGCGGGTCCCAAGTATGACGAGCTCTTATCTCTTGAGCCGCATCTTGTGGAGCGTCTTTGTTTCGTTGCGGGTGCTTGATGTTGTCGTCGTCGTTGTTCGCTGTTGTCGTTGCCATCGCCGGCTCACCAGTGTCTGATATGATACCGTGGACTCGCTCCTCAAACCTCAGCCGCAGGAGACGCAAGGGCTTTTGCTCACTGCCATTTCACCCACCCCCTTTTTCCTTCTTCCTTCTTCTCATTTTTACCCACTGCTCTCATCCTTCAAGACTTTTCTTTATCAATCATCATCAATCCTCCCTCAAAAAAAACAAATTACGGTTTCTTTGTCTTACCTTTCGGTCATCATCTGCATGGGTCGGCGCAATTTCCAACGGACACAACATGACACTCCTTTCCACAACACAACAGCATCATCATCACTAGTACGGGACAAGATGGCTCCACTACACTATGCCATCGCTACAATCCTTTAATCATTTAAATATTTCCTTTGTCTTCTTTCCTTTTTACGCTCGGAGGCAGGAAATCTGGGTTTTTTATAAGCATTTTCTGCGCGCGAGTTTTCGTTTCTTCTATTTCCTATTTACTTACGATGGGTGTTTCTTTCTAAGTCTTTTTTCTTTTCATTCCTCACGGTTTTCTGTATGGGCGGGCTGCTCAGGGGTTGGTCGGTCGGTCGGAGGGCAAATCACACAGGAAAGGGAGGGGGATACTCAAAAGGCTGAGCGGAGTTCACGGCGTTGGACAGACGGGATGGCTTGGTCTGGGGAAGACGATCTGCTTTTTCTGGGTATTTCGGCAAAGGGGGGGGTTACATTCCAGCAGCATCACCATCATCCTCCAACCAGCCTCAAGGCACGCCGGAGGAGGGGGCCGTTTTTATACATCGCAATTTCGCTCTCTTCTTAATACTCCATCTCTTCCTTGCGGTTTCTTTTGGCGGCGAACTACCTCCTGGGGCATTGGGGCTGGATGGGATAGGAGATGATAGGACGGCTGGTTTTCGGTCGCTTGGTTTTCCTCGCATTGTTATGACTTTCCCTTTTTGTTTCGCTCTTCTCTTCCTTCTTTTGGTCCTCGCTTCTTTCATATGTACCATTAGAGGTTTTTTTGCACTCAAATAGATACCACGGGACTTGGGCAGCCGGATGGTCTCCCCTTCGTCGCGCGCAAAAGCGCCGAGGATCGAAGGGGATCCGGGCCTGGGTATGCAATATGCGTTTTTGAAAACTTGAGACTCTTGCTCCCGTTCGTGCCTCACTCGGTGAGTGGCGTGTGGTTCTTTGTCACCTGTAGATCAGGCTGATCTCGGTCCCGACAGGACACATAGCGAGAAAGGAGGCTGAGTCTCCATCGTCGAAACGTTAACTTCTATGCAGCGAGAACCACGAGACCAAAGATCAATGTACAAGAGCGAGGTTATTTGCCTGCCGCTGAATATATTTACAAATGAGATTACTTATGCCTCGCCAACAGGCGGCTCCCAACATACAACGATCATACAACCGGAACTCGTAAGTCTCCCCCTAGGCCCCCACGATAATGCTGCCAACGTGTGTTTCAGGCTGACGACGCTACTGCGGGCATAGGCGCCGGACCCCAAAACACTTTATTCTCTTTCACCCTCCCGCGCACTCCCGCATTTTGCCCCGTACCCGCGCGCCAGCCAGCGGCTCTTGCTACATATACCTCGGATTCTACGCTCAGCTCCACTGTGAATGGTCGCGACACGCAAGAAAACCATCGGCATCGCGCATCACCGCGGAGGTGGCTGAGTAGCAACAGAAGAACAAGGGGATGGAAAAGAGGGTGGAGGGGTGAAAGGACTCAAGCAGACAGGCAAGGAGCCGCCGGGAAGCCCCTCATTTTCGACTCTCGTTGACAAATTCCCAGCTCTCGTTGCTAGCGTCATCGTCCTCCTCATCTTCGTCTTCCTCATCGTCCTCATCGTCCTCATCCTCTCCAAACACGCTCCGCCAGACGCGGGCCCACATCCCCTTCTTCTGCAGCAGGGCCAGCACCATGACAACAGGTAGGAGCCAGACGCTAGCCCAGAACAGAGCCCTGGCGGACCCCGCAGCCCCGCCTAGGCGCCAGAATCGGACGGACTCGCGGGCCAGCCAGAGGTTCACGGGCAGACTGGTCACGGCGAACGACCACTCGGTCACACCGGCGGCGCACAGGCCGATGCAGATGGGGAGGAAGGCCAGGCCGTACCGCAGGGCCACACGGGCGTTGCGGGCCGGGTTGGTCCAGGCCATCATCCGGAGGCCGGCGGCCTTGTACTCCTCGCGCACGCCCCACGACAGCGCCATGAAGTGCGGGAACTGCCACGCGAACAGGAGCGCCGCGAACAGCCACCCCCCGGCGCTGGACCCGTCCGCCGCGAAGAGCAGCTCGCGCCAGGAGCCGTCCCCGACGGCGGACTCGCCTGCGGCGGCGGCCCAGCCCATCAGGGGCGGGATGCCGCCGACCAGGGCGCCGACCCACGTGTTGGCGGCCGAGAACCGCTTCATGGGCGTGTAGACGCCCGCGTACAGCACGATGTTGGCCAGGCCGAGGAACGACACGGTCGGGTTGACCCCGAAGTGCAGGGCCGCGCCGCCGGCCACGGCGCACGCCACCGCGAAGAGCAGAGCCGCCCGCGTCGAGATGAGGCCGCGGACCAGCGGCCTGCCGCGCGTGCGCGACATGAGCGCGTCGGTCGAGGGCTCGTACATCATGTTGAGCGCGTTCGCCGACGCGGAGCACAGCGTGGTCCCCGTCGTGAGGAAGAGGAGCGTGAGCGGCGAGAGCGACGGGGCGCCCTCGCCTGCTAGTGCCGCCGCGGTTGTCGGGGAGAGGAAGTCTGGGACCGGGTAGAGGGCGTAGGGCGCCATTGCCGACAGCACCACGAGGACCGTCAGTCGGGGCTTCGAGAGGGAGAGGAGAGCCGACAGCGACCGCCGGAGGGATCGTGCGGGCGACTTCGCGGCGGCGTTGGCGAGGAGCGATGATGCATCTGGCGGGATCGTCTTCGGCCCGTCTTCTGGTGGTGGCGGCGGTTTGGTGGAAGGTGATACTATGGAGGACGATGCGTCGTCGGGCTGGGAGAGGGCCTGCGCCGAGTCGGAAGCGCTCCGCTTTGCGGCCTGTCTCCTCCGGTGTGGGAGGTCATGATTGACCGTCTGTGGTGGTGAAGTTGAAGAACGAGATGCCGCTGGCTCTGCAGCTGCCGGGCCCGATTTTTGCGTCCTTGGCCTGAACTGTATTCCCTCAAGCCTTTCAAATAGGTTGTTTGATAGAAAGTAACCTCCTCCTAGGCGAGACGAAGGACTCGGCGAAGTCGCTGCCGCGGACGAAGGTGCGCCGGTTCGGGAGGGGGTGGTGGTCAGAAATCTCCGCCCAGCTGCAATCGCCGTCAGTCGGCGATGATAGGTGCATCGCCAGCACAAATTCTCGACGGCACGGGCGTGGGGCAGGAGGGACCTCGGTGCCGGCATTGTTCATGCAACACGGCTTCGCAACGCGTCGCGGGTCCAGCTAACGGATCGAAATACGCGGCCAATGGATATCAATTGCCCCTCGTGTGTTCTGCATCACTCACGCCGCGGACAGACAGATCATGGGGTGATGTTGGAGGTTGCGATCGACCCGATCACCCGACAGCCACAGGATATCGGCTCGTGGCTGTGCAGTTTTAGAGGGGTCCACCGTGTGGCGCCCAGTGCCTCTTGGCTGGTCCTGCAGGGAGAGGGGTTCAAAGGCACCCCGAAAAGAAAAGGAAAAGAAAAAAAAAATTGAAAGAAAAAAATAAAAAGAAAAAAATATAAAAAATGAAAGAAAAAAAAAGAAAAAGAAGAAGGAAAAAAAAGAAGGAAAGGGCGGGGGAGGAGGAAGGGATACGAAAAGGAAAAGAGTAGAGAGGCGAACATGTATTTTTTTTTAAAAAAAAAAAGATGGAAAAGGAGATCGAAACCAATTTTGCTTCCAGCTCAGAAAGGGGGTCCTCTAATAAGGAGCTCATCACTTGCCAGGGAAAGCCTCGTCCCGTGTCACCACTTAGAAGCGCACAGTTCATGGAATCGGCGTCTAACAGTCTTTCAACTCGCAGATAGATGCTGTATTTGTGTGTCGCCATCGAGTGTGCAAGAGTTCCGAGATACACGTTGCGTTAGAGTAGACTTCAGTCCCAAAGCTACCAGGGCATAAAAGAAACAAAGAAGGCGACGGGTGCAACTCCCAGCACACGCCGAAGACAACACAGCAATCCTCTAGCGTCTTGTCTGCCAGAAACCACATCCGACAAGTCACCAACTTCAGCCCAGCTAGCAGACAAAGTAGACGGAATACATGCCCTGCAGAGACCAGCATCCAGTAGTGGTGTACGCATCCGGGTTCCCAACGCAGCCCGTATCTGCATATGCATCCACTGCAATGTGTGTTGCTATGGTGTTAGTACTTGGCTTGGCACCGAGACGAGAAGCACTAGAAGAGACAGACACAAAAAAGAGGGGGTGGAGAACGTACCCTCACAGCCCGAAGGCAGGTCGACGATGGTGATGCCGTGGTCGGTATCAGAGAGGTCGAAACAGGTACCCTCAGGATAGGACCGGACTGGGCCACCCGGGTCGACGCAGGTCGTCGTGCTCTGCCAGTTCACCTGGATCCATTGCGTGTCGTCCTGGGAAGCGACGAGTCCTGAGAAGGCGGACACGAGAGCCAGGGTCGAAAGGACGGAGCTGTTTTTGGCGAACATTTTTTTTTCTCGCGTATGTGCGTGGAGTGTGTTGGTGGGTTTAGGAGTATCCAGTAGTATTCGATGCTAGGTAACACAAGAGATTCGTCTCAAGCTGGGAAGGGTCTGGTGAGATTTTGGAGAAACTGTTCAGCTAAGAGGGTGAGTATGATGATGCAGTACGATATTGAATATCGAGCACTTCAATCGAGATTAGGCTGTCCTTTTTATACACAAATGACTACCTACTACCTAGTTGGCTTTCTACGAGCTGATTCCCTTCGAGAGTAGAATTATGTGCTTAATCGGTGGCTATCCCTCCATCCCGGCAATCCACGGACGAACGTATCGAGCTCTCCAAGTCTCCCTGTCACTATACCCTCATCTTACAATGTCTAAGTTATGCTGTGGCGAGCGGCGATCTCTCATCAACGTCATAGTAGTCAGCTCGAAGCTCGATAGGGGAGGGATGGACATACGCATACGCGTACGGAGTTTCCGAAGTCGCGGGTCGATCTCACCGGCCAATGGTTTCGCAACACGATCCGTGTGACGACAGAAATGTCACAAGAAGCAGCCAAGAAGCGGCAGAGCAAGCGATCAGCGTCAGAGGTGACTCGACTGGGTATGCATCACCCCGGTGAGATCCTCACATCATATAGTCATAATAAGATATTGATAGGCAGATCGGACGCTTCTTCAAAGCTTCATCCAGTAGAAAAAATGGAGGGAGTCGATCCGCTCGCTCGCTGTTGGACACAACTCATTCACAGGAATTGCCCGCTGGTCTCTGAGTGCGATCCCGTATGACAGACAAATTGACAGTGGCAAAGCAAATCTGCTTTTATTCAGTTCTTTCCATACTAAGGACAGGTGGTTGGACATTCTAACCCGACTCTTCCAACCAGCGGCAAAGACACAAGAAAAAGATCGAGCTAAATGATGGGTTCAATGCAATCTGATACAATGGTATAATCTAACACATCTCAGGATGGCAGGAAGACACCGTTAACCTAGTTCAAGGAGTAATTATGCTCGCAACCGGCAAACAGGAGGCCAAGACTCCCTTGTTTACGTATGTCTAGATGCTCTGCATTGCATGAGACTTCTACACGTGGGACGTCATACAGCTCAGATGCAATGGGAGACTAGGAGGTGCTACTCCTTTCACGAGGCTGGTGGGAGCTGTAACTAGGTCCCTATTCGGAGCCTCTCATGTCAGTCATCACGGAAAACTCATAAACAGACTCCAACTTATACGCAGCGGAGCCACAGGATGAAATACAATCTTGTGAGAATCTGATGAAGTGGATACTATACTAAGTTTAAACATTGTCACAGAACTACCGTCGAGAGTAATAGAACCATAGATATCTACTAGGGCAGCTAATTGATAGGCGGTGTTCATTATAACGAGTGGTGTAATTTTGGTGGCTGATCCTTTTGGACATCTATCCAGCTCTCTCAATGTTGCCGTGTTGTATTAGGTAATCTGAACCTCAGTTAGGTTGCAGTCCTGAGCAGAGAGTTCAGTGGCATTTTAAGTTTTTCGAACTGTACAGAACTAAACGCATCCTTGCGTAGTATGCGGTCCCAACAAAAGCATCTGGTTGTTCTCATTAGATACGAGCTTCTGTATCGCGTATAAAGCTTCACCTCTCGCTGACACGAACAGCGGAGGATAGTAGAGGTCGGTGCCCTCTCAAGTTGTCCGACGTCTGGAGCGGAATCGTATATCGAGAAGCGGGCCCCGAGTGAGTCCGACTTACGGCAGAGTTCGAGGACGGCCTCTTGGACCAGACATTAAGCACACATTAGCTCATTTTATGATCTCATTGTGGCTTGCTATTCCAATCTACTCAGTCTTCTCCGCATTGTTCAAATCCCGAATTTTTCACACAAAGTATCACATTGTACAGTAGTACTGAGCATCTCCGAATGCTAGCCTTTCCAGCCTCAAAACTCTACCATTGAAAGTATCGACCGCGGGAATCTATTTAACTTCCTGTTGCTGGTTGTCCTGCTTTCTATCTCTTCCTCCTCTATCTTAATCTGTCCAAGTCTCTTCCGGAGCCTTGTCTAAAGGTGCTCGAATCACACTCAAGCTCCAGCTTGAACCAACATCTTTCTCTCCTTCATACTAGTCCTCTATCGACAGTTTATCTTACCGAGATAACCACCGGATTTGCCACATCCTCAACATTCCTACCGGCTTGCCAACGATACTGCTCCTATCTACAAGTCAGCCAGTAGCCGCCCAAGCCACACTGCGAGAAACACAAGCCATTCGACCAAACCGGCAATGAGAGCAACATCCACACCATCTCCTTACAAACCAACAGACAGCAGTGTCAGGATGTCCCTCGTCGAAGAGGACTGGTGCACTGCAGACGACGTCAGCCCACCCACGCGGGTTGCCAGACTGAGGGCGTTTTCCCTCGTGATGTTGCCAAGGTACCGCCAAATCAGGGGCGAACTAGAGTCCCGCTTCATCTTGCGACGCGACGTGGCAAACTGGAGGGGGCTCTCCCAGGCCGAGGCGCTGCACGTCATCCAAATAGCGAGGCAGCTCGAGCGAGACCTCGTCGGGCTGGCCGACGCGTCTCTTCAGGCTCTGGACCCAGAATTCGACGACGGAGTCGCCCGACCCCCGAGCCCGCCCCCCGAGCCCGCAAGCAGCAGCTCTACCGGCGGCCTGCTACAGCGGGCTACTCAGGAGCTCCCTGTGCTGCTGAACCTGCTCCGCTCCATCTCCCTGGGCCGCCAGCAGTTGAGGGACAGCGTGCTGTTCGTGGAAGTTCGTGCCGCCGTGTTTGAGGCTTCGACTGCGGAGGCAGATGCGCAGATCGGCGTTTGGGCCGAGCTGGAGGAGCGCCGACAGAGAGAGGAGGATGAAGCGATCGCGGCCGAGGCTTTGCTAGGCCCAGACCAGGTGCAGTAGGACAGTTGCCGGGGCGGTCACCGAAATTGAGGAGGAAGAGGATGGTGATTACCTAGGTACCTGGGTACTGGGCAGCCCGCGGGTCATCAACTCCGTGTTTTTGTCGACCACCCAGGGGCTGCATAACCAGGAGATGTTAACTTCAGAAACAGACAAGATAAGAGCTTCCCGACCAACTGAATATTAGATAATCATATTCCTCGCAAGATCACCGAAGGGATTTCGACGGCTGCTGGGAGTTTCCTGCCGAGCCGGCAATGACCTAAATCTGGCCCGATACTCGACCCGTGTTTCTGCCAACTGCCCAGGGGCCACATAACCAACGCAGGAGATGTAAATGTTAACTTCAGAAAGTGATTGAAGTGGGTTTTTTTTCGTCTTCTAATGCTCTTTGGGACAATGATGGAGGATGTTGTGGTTGTGGGTAGAGAAGTGAGGAGGATGTGCCGCGATCGAGGAGACGAACCAGAGTGATGAGAAATAGGCACGACTGTGGTGTGAATTGTTATCGGCTCAGCAGCCGACGTGACCGGCGAGTCTCGTCCGTCGACCCTCTGTATACTTCCCTAATTTGTTTCGTTTTACAATCTTAACAGAGCCCTGGTTCGAGCCGCGCATGCACCCGTTGGCGGGAACGGTGGACCAGAAAGCGGCCGCCAATAACCGCATAGCTAGAGAGCACACTTGGTTCATCAGCAGGTCCTTTTGTCATATTCGCCACATGCCCCTTGATGATGATACCAGCAGCGATGTTGCATTTTATCTTTTCCCAATATCGCCTTTTTCTCGAATCATTCTGCCTTTTCCCCCATCCCATGTCATGCTTATCAAGATAAAGCCCATCAATGTCTATTTTCTTCCCCCCAATACAATGCTAAATCTCGATACGATATGATATGTGCTTTCGCCAGCAAGCCAGCGATCGAGCGAGGGGGAATGTCGTACGGTCAAGCTTGACTCGGGGGAGCCAGGGGTTCCCGATAAGCCAACAACCTATAAGTGGTCCGGCCGGCTGACTGACCCCAAACCGAACTCTTCCTTCCCCGGAGCCGGTCGCCCGATTAGGAGTGGTGATACGACATCATTCGTCATATTCGGTATGGCCGTAGATTAGGGAACGCCGGGAAATCCAAACGATATCGCATCGTTCCACGAAAGTAACCTTCGGAGCTGAGGACGTAGGCGATATGGACGACGGTTTTGGCTTGATTGCGTGCAGGAACATGTGGGCGGACAGACTACCTACCTAGCTGGGCATGCTGGCATGCAAGTGAGACAGGCGCGGGATGTACGGGTGGCATGCGAGGTTCTTTTCGGGGCTGACGCGAGCACGTCCCCTTGGTGCTACAAGATTTAAGACACCATGTGAAGCCATCCCCTCCCGTTCGCCCTTCGTTGACGCAGCAGTGGACTCTTGTGGGCTTCCTCCAAGAACTTGCGTTGCACCTTCGCCTGTTCCCCCAGCTTCTTGGCGGGCAGACCAAGCAACGAAACGAACCGGGGTTCTCCTACCTTGACTTCTCGTCTGCCACGGCGATGCGGAGACCTACCGTGGCATCGATCCGCGAGAGGGCCACGTCCGTCCATGCTTGGGAGCTCCCCAAGCAGGATGGCGCCCTCGCGCCCAAGCACGTCTGGGTAAGCTAGCAAAGGACGCGTTCTCGAAGCCCCATCAGATTCCCGATGTTGATGTTCGAGCGAGCTATGCCTGCCTGGCTAACTGAAGGATGTTTACACCCCATTCTCTCCTAAGACCAATAGGGACATGGACCCCACGCCGCCCGAGCACCGCACATGGAGCATCTACAGCATCATGGCCTACTGGGCGACCGACACCATCAACCTCGGCACCTGGCAGACCGCGGCCTCGATCCTCGCCGTGGGGCTCTCCTGGCGCGAGGCCCTCCCCATCATGGTGGTGGGCACCTTCTGCGTGTCGGTGCCCATGGTGCTCAACGGCGCGATCGGCTCCCGCCTGCACGTGCCCTTCTCCGTGATCGCCGCCGGCAGCTTCGGGTACTACCTGCGCTACTTCGCCATCGTGTCGCGGGCCGTGCTGGCGACCTTTTGGTTCGGGATCCAGTGCGCCAACGGGGGCAAGTGCATCACCATCATGCTGAGCGCGTGGGCGCCCTCGTACTGGGACATCCCCAATGCCCTGCCGGACTCGGCGGGGATCACGACAAGGGACATGTGCTCGTTCTTCTTGTTCTGGCTGATCCAGCTGCCACTGCTGCTCATCCACCCGACGAAGCTGCGCCCGCTGTTCTGGGCCAAGCTGGTCGCCGCGCCGGTGGCTGCCCTCGCGACCATGGGGTGGTGCATCCGCGAGGCCGGCGGCAGCGGGGGGAACATCTTCGACCAGCGGGCAGCGGTCAGCGGATCGCAGTACGCGTGGCTTTGGCTGTCGTGCATGACGGCAGTGACTGGTTCCTGGGCCACCCTTGCGGTGAACATACCGGATTTTACCCGTTATTCACGTAGTCCTAGGGGCCAGTGGGTGCAGCTGCCGTTCATTCCCGTGGTATTCACGGCGTGTGGCGTGCTGGGCATCGTCACCACTTCGGCGGCCGAGGTTTTCACGGGCGAGTACCTGTGGAACCCGCTCGATATCATCTCGATCTGGCTTGGGTACGGCTCCGGCGGTAGGTGCGCAGCCTTCTTCGCAGCGCTGGCGTGGTATATCGCCACCGTGGGCACGAACATCACCGCCAACTCCATCTCGGCGGCGAACGACTTGACGGTGCTGTTCCCTCGATGGGTGAATATTAGGCGAGGCTCTATGATCGCGGCTGTGGTGGGCGGCTGGGTGCTAGTGCCTTGGAAGATCCTGAGCTCGGCGGCCACGTTCTTGGCGTTTATGGGAGGATACTCCGGTAGGTTGAGCCTCCCAGTCGAAAAGGTCTGAAAACGAAGGGAGAACTGACTCTATTTTATCAACCAGTGTTCCTCGCCCCTCTTAGCGGCATCATGGCCGCGGACTTCTGGCTCGTCAAACGACAGCGCTACGACGTCCCAGGGCTCTACGACCCTGACGGCCGCTACCGCTTCCGCGGCGGTTTCAACTGGAGAGCCGCGGTGGCCTTCCTGGTCCCTGTCGCCCCGTCACTTCCTGGTTTGGCCCATAGCATCAGCGGTGAGCCCGCCGTGCAGATCTCGGAGGGCGCCAAGAACCTGTATTCGTTCGTCTGGCTGTTCAACTTCGTTGTCTCCGTATTCCTCTACACGAGCCTCAGCTGGGTGTTCCCGGCTAAGGGGACGTTGGTGCACGAGACTATATGGGAGCTGGGTGCCATCGAGGGTGTTACAGATGAAAAGACGGCTGGTGCTGCGGCATCGTCTGAGGACCCGGTAGGAGTCGATGTGGAAAGGAAGGGCGGTGGGGAGAAAGTCACTACGGAGACGACGACTTAGACAGTTGAGAGTGTTTTATAGTAGTCGTATTCAGCGTCCACCCAGAGATCGCTCAAATAGTTCCCTCTTACAACTTGAAATTACAGCACTATACGACGCTTTATTCCCGGCTTATTACGCTGCCCCAGAACGCTCATGGCTGCCGCTATCTATCCCTCACTTGTAAGGCTCCTGCTGTTTCCGAGGCGCGGTTTTCTTTCTCTCTGCGAATAAGTCGAACTTAGCAATAACTTGAAGCTTGTCCATTTTCGGCGCGTGTATACCTAAACAGTACAATTGCGTTGTGTCCAGTAAGAGTTTCGAATCTCCGACTCTGAACACACCAATAGTCGGCAGGTATTGGTGTGTATAAGTCTCGAGGAACAGAACTAATCACAACTAAAACTGATTCTATTTTCCAGCCCATTGTTTGATGAGCTGCGAAGTTGGGACTAGAACGTCTAATGTTTTCAGTCGTTGGGGTCTGCGTCTTTGAGAGCCTCCTATGTTCCTCAATTCCTTAATTGTCGAGTCTCTTTCAGGTATGTTGTGCGGTGGGAAACCGGAGGCTGGGCAACCATTAGTTCATCAACTAACTTAAATACCTGCCGGATTTGTACCGCCTCACGTGAAACCCGTCACAGAGACAACTACGCGGCCAATTGGCCACTGATGGAAAGCCCATTGTATCGGGGAAAAGAGCATGCAAGATCTGCAGAAAGAGCCAAGACCCAAAACGGCGTCGCATTGGTTCGTGCCGATTCGGTCCATTTCGCACACTGAGCTGATAGTCTGCATCTGCCGAGGCCGCGATCGCGTGCGCTGATTGGCGGCCAGAAACCCAAAACAGCAGGTGTTGATAGCGTTCCCCCAGATCCCCGCACAGGGGAGCAGGGGGCAATCCCGCCACTAACGGTATTGGCGCGTTGGGGGGCTATCAAGCTCCACTCCACAAACATGCTGCTCAGACGGCCAAATCCGAGATGCCGCCTCACCTTTTGATCGCTGCTCTCTTCACTGCTCTCCAAGCTCGGCTGTCCCACTCCAGAGCAGCTTTCGGTGTGAGCGCAAGCTGACATCTCGTGTGCAGATTCTCGATTGGGGATAGCTGGCCCGCCCTGTTGGCCCCTCTTCCAGGGATGATCGGCCTTTTTCTCAAGGTGCCGAGTCGTGAATCGATGTGACAGGAGACTGACAGGGAGATAGGAACTTTCCATGCCTGGCTCTCCTACATGCCTCGGGGGATGCAGTGAGATTGGGGACCGGTTGGAGAGCTTCTCCAACCTGCTGCAGTGCGACCGTGGGGGAGAACAAGAGACCCATCGCCACCTAAGATGGGAGAAAAGAGAAAAAATATGAAATAGGCGCACCCACGCTTATCCCGCGTCAAATCTGGACTACTCCCTTTCAGCGTGGTTTGCTTTTCTTGTCCTCCTCTTCTCTCACCTCACACCTTCTCCCAAATAAGTTGCCCGCGCCCCCGCGAGACGAACAAAATGAGGGCCGCCGACTACGCCAAGGAGAAGGCGACCAACTTCCGCCATGCAGCGTCCTCGCCCTCGGCCTTCAAGGCCTGGCTCGAGGCGCCGTCGACGGTCCTGGACGAGCACGGGCGGCCGACCGGTGACCGGCGCGAGTCCTACCGGTGGACGAACGAGGACCTCAACCCGACGCCCGAGGAGAAGCGCACGTGGACGTGGCTCAACTTCGTCATCTTCTACTGGGGCCTGTCGTTCGGCAACTGGACGCTGGGCAGCACCATGGTCGGCATCGGACTCAACTGGTGGGAGGCCATCGTGGTCATCTTCGCGTCGCAGCTCATCTCCAGCATCGCCATGTTCTTCAACTCGCGCTGCGCGTCCGTCTACCACATCGGATACCCCGTCGTCGCCCGCTCCGTGTTCGGCATGTGGGGGAGCTTCTACGTCGTCGGGGCGCGTGCGCTGCTGGCGGTGATTTGGTACGGGATTCAACGTGAGTATCTATCTACCCTGCCTGCTTGCCCGACCTGCCTTAGCTTGGTGTGACCAGATGTCTCTACCCACTCCAGATTGCACAAGACGCGATGCTGACTCTTGGAGGGGACGGAAGTGTACTCGGGCGCCAGCTTCGTGGCGGTGATGCTCCGCTGCGTGTTCGACGGCTATACGTCGATCCCGAACCACATCCCCGCCAGTGTCGGCATCACCACGGCCGGCATGCTGGCCTTCTTCCTGTTCTGGCTGGTGCACTTCCCGCTCTGCGCCTTCCGACCCTACCTTCTGCGCGGATTCTTCTGGTTCAAGATGATCGTCATGATCCCCGCCGTTTTTGGTCTGTTCATCTTCTGCATGGTGAACACGAGCGCGAACCTCGGCAGCGTCTACACGGGCACCATCACCTCCGGCAAGGGCTGGTTCATCATGTCGGCCATCAACGCCGGCATGGGCAACACGGCCTCCCTGATCACGAACCAGCCCGACATCGCGAGGTGGAGTCGTACCAGGTCGGGCGCCATGTGGTCTCAGCTCCTCACCAACCCCATCGCCGTGACCCTGTCGGCGTCGCTGGGGATCTTGGCCACGGCGGCCATCAACAACTCGTGGGGCCTCGAGCTCTGGAACCCATGGGACCTCCTGAACGCGATCCTAGACCGGTACTGGCATGCGGGCTCTCGCACAGCCATCTTCCTCGCCGCATTCTGCTGGATGTTCAGCATCCTCGGCACGAACATCGCCGCGAACATGATCCCGTTCGGCTCGGACGTCACATTGCTGTTCCCGAAATACCTGACGATTCCCCGTGGCCAGTTCCTGGTCGAGTTCCTCGCCTACGCCATCTGCCCCTGGAAGATCCTCGCCTCGGCTAGCGTCTTTACCACTTTCCTGGCAGGGTACGGTCTGTTCATGGCTAGTGTTGCCGCAGTGATGATTGCAGACTGTAAGCTTTTCCCTTGCTCCTCACGTGGTGGCGCGCATGACGGTAGCTGGAATGGAATTTACCGAATTGGGAATGCTAACCGCTTTCGGCCTGGCCCCTGGCACTCTCCCGTTTCCGTCTAGACTACCTCCTCACAAAGGGAAACGTTTTCGTGGGTTACCTCTACGACCCTACGAGCGCGAACAAGCACTACTACTACCACAAGGGCTGGAACGTGCAGGCTTACATCGCCTACCTGGCCGGCATCGCCCTTCCGTTTGCGGGCTTCGTGGGCACGTTGGGCGCGGACGTGTCGGAGGAGGCCATGCACCTGGGCAGCCTGGGATGGATCATCTCGTTCGTCACCTCCTTCGTGCTCTACTCCGCCATCTGCATGGTCTGGCCGACAAAGAATCAGCGGCTAGTCAAGGAGCGCAACGCGAAGTGGGAAGAGATGGCTACCGAGGAGTTCGTCATGCCGGACGGGACCGTCATCACCGAGCAAGGGTCTGATGTCGGTGTTGTGGATGTCGAGGGCTCGAACAAGGCTAAATACTGACGGCAGACATGGCGGCGATCGTGTTGCTATAACTAATGACTGACTGCTTGCCTATGTAGGTACTTAGACGACCGAGCATCCTAGGGCTCGTTTTGAGCATTTATGAGTTATCCCTAGTGCCAAAAATATATGAGGAGATGATGCCATTCGAAAGCAATTGCAGCCATCCCATCTGCTACTAGCCTCTTACGATCGCCAGCTCTTTCATTGGGTCACAGAAGGCGATTCGTTTGCGGCCAAACCGATGATCGGTGCAGTCAAAAAAGGAACCTTTGATAGATAGAACCTCCTTGGCTTTGCTTGAACAGATGCGGGAGTGGCGGATGACGACCCAAAGACGGCACACTGGGCCAAGGGGTAAAAAAGAAAAATTTGACCAGGAATGCTGGCCGTTGTCTAGGGTGTCGGGAATCGACCTTGCTTTCCTTTGTTTCCCCTTCTTCTCGTTCATTCCGTATGATCAATGCTTGCCTGCATGCGGAATGCCGTTCCTTGCGCGAACATTTTTACAGCTCCAGATATTTAGGCGTCGTTTGCCCCTTGGTATCTTCCTGCAACTTATACTTCCATTTTATTTTCGTTTTTCATTTCTCCTTCAACTCTTTCTGCGAAGCGTCAGTTACAATCGACTACATCACCCGAACAAGAACAAATTGATTCCAACACAAGCTCCCTCATCCAACTATCCCTGATGCTCAGTACGTTTTGGGGCGCGGGGCGGGCGAGTACGGCTGCGTCGGAGGCACCTACCAGTGCCGGCGAGTCGGGCTCAGGCGAACAGCCACAACAGGCGGAAAAGCCAAAGGCTGAGACCGCGGACGAGCGGCAGGAGCGGGTGAAGAAACGATGGCAGCCGGCCATCTCCAGCAACGACGAGGCTTTCATCGCACAGCACAGGGCGTATGTGGCTGAGTGGAGAAGTCTCGTCACGAAGCCTAGCGGAGACAGCCTGGCCGAGATCCTGGCGAGAGACTTCACGTCTCACGAGGCGGAACTTTTCGAGCGAGCCGACAAGACATCGTCCCCAGCTCTGGCTCTCCTACAGCAGGAGAACAGCGAGATCTACCGCTCACTACTGCTCTCGGAGCGGTTCCGTGGCGTGAAGCTGATCTCGTCAGTGGATAAAGTGCCCTTCAAGCTCACCATGATGCACTTTGGTTTGCCTATCGAGCCGCACGACTTTGTGAACCGCGGAGGCCCCGCGAAGGCCAAAAAAGGGGGCGCGGACGACGAGGACGAGGCAGGGCAGGAAACTCTAGGCGACAAGCAGCGGCCACTCCAATGGCTGGACAAATATAAGACGCCGACACGTGGGACGGAGGCTACTCGCAGTAAGTTGTTTTGCCCCTTATGCTAGTTCCGGTTCGACAAAGCAAGGTCGGCCATCTGGCGACGTCAGAAGCTGGGGCTAACCTGACCAAACTTTACTACCAGTTCCTAATGCGAAATTCGCGGATATCTATCCGCCGCCGACAAAGCTAATGCATTCAGCACACTACGCGACAGTGCCTGGCGGCATGCGGAGTTGGGTTGGGTTCGGGAACCAGGCCACGGATGGCGACGGCGACGGCGACGACGATGATGCCGGTCTCCACGAGGACCAGTTCGACAAGGGTTTCGTCGGCCTTCGAGGTGAAGCCGGATGGCGAGAATTAGATGGGATACAGGGACATGATGGCGACTTTCAGCCCAGAACTTTTTCCCGAACCAGCCTCTCCGGAGCACCGTCTCCTAGATCTCTACCCGGCGTCTCGAGGGAGAAACCGCGGTATACCGGGAAATTTCCCTTCCCGGCCGTCCTTGCACACCCAGAGGACGAGTTCTATTGCCTCGTCTCGGGGAAAGCGGTGCCCAGACTGCAATGTGGCGTGCTTGCCCCGCAGGAGCAGAAGGACTTGATCCAGACGATGTCCATGTACAACGAGTCCATTGGGAAGCAACTCGTACACATCTGTCCCTACAACGGCTGCGGGAAGGTTCTCAATCAGGCGGACAGGGACGGCACAGACAAACACCTGCAGCCTCACAGCTCCAACATTTCCCTGCCTAGCAATCTGCATACTCAGGGACACCAGCACCCCTCGACCAACGGTGCGGCGCAACAACGGGGGCCTAGATTCCAAACGGTGCCAGGCTGGCCGGCTACTTGGGACGCTAGCGAGTCGTCTGCTGAGTCCACTGTGGCTGCACGAGGAGCTACCCCGAGCAGCGGGTTACATGCAGAGACGCGGACACGACGACGCCCGGTCTCGTTCGACATCGATGACGGCGGAGTGAGCCTGAGTCCGGCCAAGCAGAGCCCGGCCAAGCAGGAGACAGGCAAGGCGAAGGTAGAGGAACCCCAGGAAAACCGAGGGGAGACACATTCTATGAGCGACATGCTGACATCATTCCCATCATTCCCCGCGCAGCCCATGCCACCCGGAGCCCCTCACAGCCTCGCTGCTAGTAAGGCGGCTGCAGTGAAGGCGCCACTCGGGCGCGGGAAGGAGGCAGCAAAGGCGGCGGAACAGACTGTCACCCTCGCTATGACACCCGAATCTGATGACGACGGTATCGGGGAATCGCTGTCCAACACAAGGACAGAAGTAGGGAGTCATAATGCTTCCAGTGGTGCCGCGAGGCCCAAGAAGGGGAGGAGGTCCCGGGGCGCAGATCAGGATGGGGAGTACATCGACTCCGGCGACCAGGATGACGATGACAGCGAGATGGACATCGACTCCGGCGAGGATGGAGAGGAAGAAGTCCTTGACGAAGCCGGCCGCCCCATTCCCAACCGTGGCGGCAAGAGGAGGAATTTCGGCCCCAAGGACCCCACCTACCGTGACAAGGGCAAGTCCGGAAATGACTCCAGCGACAACGAGAATCTGGAGAAGGAGGTCGTTGAGGAACCCCACGACAACCTCGTGATCGACCTCAACCGCGGCGTCGCCGGCAACCCCACCTTGCTCACGAAAAAGGGGCCATCGCCGAACCTGCGCAATGCTCCTGCGACTCCGGCGGCCACGCAAGCTTGCCGGTCACTGCCGTCTCCCTCCCCTGCCCCTCCCCGCCCAGCCACGGCTGCCCTCACTCGCATCCCGGGTCCGGCGAAGAGAGGGGCCAAACGCAAGGCACCACGTACTTCTGCTCCCGGAGCCTCTGGTTCTACTGTTGTGCCGGCAGACGCACCGGAAGCCCGACCCTCGAAGAGAGCGAAGACCGCAAGTACCCTCGTCCCTGTCATTCAAGTTGTACCTCCGCCCGACATCGAAACCGGGCCGTCGCCTTCCAGAGTAGCAGCCTTGGCGAATGGCAGGAAGCGGAAGGCGCCGCGTGGTGAGGGACAGTCCGCCGAAGATCCGGCGGCGAAGCGACTCCGTTCCGTTAAGGCCGTGTCAGAAATCATCAGTGAAAAGACGTCGGCGAAGAAGCCTGTCGCTACCGCCGCGAAGCAGCAGCAGCAGCAGCAGCAGCAGCAGCAGCAGAAGGAGCGGGAGCAAGACAACGGCAGCGGAGAAGCGGCTACCACCATCGCCACCAACTCCCTGACCCTTGCCTCAGGCGCCACCACCAGCAATGCCACAGGCAAGATCAAGGGGAAGACGCCGGCCAAGGCGCCGACCAAGACACCCTCCAAGACTGCTGCACCGGCTCAGGCGGCCGAACCGACGCCGACGAAGACGGGGGTGATCAGGCGGACGGTCAAGGACGCCGACGACATGCCCCTTCAGAGGGGCGGGAAGGAGGTAGCCGATGCTGATACCGCGCCGGCTGAGCAGGAGCAGGAGGCCACGACGACAACGACGATAACGACAACGAAAAAGAAGCCTGCCGCTGCCGCTGCCAAAAAGAAGGCCACCGCCGCCACCACCACCACCGTCGTCGCCACTCCGGCAAAGGCTACTACTAAGAAGACGGCTGACGCCGCGGCGGCGAAGGGGAAGGGGAAGGAGACGGAAGACGGCGCCGAAGACGGTTACTGAGGGCACGCGTCGGTCGGGGTGTATTGCGGAGAGGAAGGCCCAGACGGTTGCCTGGTAATTAATAGGTAGATGGGGTGAATAAGTCGGGTTGGTCTGTTGCGGAGTTCGGATGGAATTGGTTTCCTTTTTCTACTTGTTTTTCTGCTTAACGCCATCGTTCTTTTTATCACCTTTTTCTATGTTACCCCTGAAGTTCGCCAACTAATTTGGATTGAGATCTTGACAACCAACCCCCGTTCCGTCGGGTTTGTCAGTTTCTTGGTTGTTCGTTCTTTTGGCTGTTTAACTCTATCGTTCTCTCTTTTTTTGAGATTTTCTTTTGTTCCCCTTCCTTCCTTTGGTACCGGCCTGTCGCTTTTTCCCTTATACTCACTTACCTGGACATCTCGTGTCTCGCTAGAGTTGCTATACTTCGAGCCTTTCACAGCACCGTTATCCCTACTACCCACCTTCACTCTTCTCCAAGTTTCCTTTGTCTGACCGTGTATGGTAATGGAGGAGGTCGTGGCTATGGATGGAGGTGCGCTGTGACACGCCTTGACGGGCATTGACCCGGGGGTTAGGGAGGTACCTTAGGTATTCTTGGCCCGCCTGGAAGCGGCATCATTCCTTGAGACCTTTGATTTCCTTGAGCCGATCTTCTTTAGATAGAAATTAATCCCACCGCATACTCCCTTAAAGCAGCGTGCCTTTAGCAGTCCCGAAAACGGTTGTGTGAGGAACGAGATAGGGAGTCGGTGTCAGCCATGGAAGGCAGTCGGCACTTCAGATGTGGATGGGGGCTGGATCGGCGACCCGGCTGGCTGGCTTCTAAGCCGAACAAAATACAGTTTGGAAGTGTGTATATACACTGTCTAACGACTCCATTTAAAGCCAGTCCGCATAGTGCGATAAAGCCTCCTCACTGTGGGCCGAGATCCCTGTCCGCCGAACGGGAGTCGGGGTCGGGGACCTGGTTCCCATTAGCAAACGCCAACCAGTAGGAAGCTTTCCAGTGCAGTGACACGGTTCGTCTCGCTGCAGCGCAGCGACCTTGTGACGCAAGTTCATACATCCAACCACAGAGGCGACGCGGCAAGCATCGGCAGGCCGTCGGGTCACCGAGCCAGCCCGGGGAACAGATCGATCAATGTTTGGTTCCCCAGCAGCCAGAGCGCTACCAAAAGCCACGATGGCTTCGCTGAATCCTTGTCGTTCTCATATCGCTTCTCTTCTTGGAACTGGTCAGCAGACCTTTGATAATCATCCTCCGCCTTGCTCGTTGTGGACGCGTGCGGAACCACCTCAGCCTGCCGACATCGCTCTAATACTACAAGTCACACATTGTCCACCGCCGCCACTGTTGGTCTCACTTGCCAGACCCAAATCGCCGACCTCTTTGAATAGAACTCCTGATACTTTGTAACTCACTCGGAGAACACTTGTCACTTCTCCGCCCCAATTGATCGGTCGCGGGGGCTGCAAAGTTGGAACAATGCGTCGATGACAGACGTCAGAAGTTCTGGGGTTTCGTTGAAAGCCTGGTTCGCATATCGTAGCGGTGCCCTTCTGCTCCATTGAGCGACTACCCGGTAAGGTTAGCCGTTCGTCTGTTTTCCATTGGCCATTCTCTCTGTCTTCTGTTACCAGTGTCCTGTCTTCTTTGCCTGTTCCATTCTTCTTTGCCTGTCACACCTCTGAGATTGTTATCAGCAGGACGCGGATTGCGTGTCTCCCAGAACATATTCTTGGGGACGAAGTCCCCGTCGGCCCCTACGAAGACGACTGCTGATGCTAACCCTTAGCAAATATCTCGACTAAAGGGTTTGCCGCAAACGAATCGCAGATTTCGAACGATGACGATGCAATATCCGCGCCGCCTCGTCGGCGAGCTGTTCAAGCAGCTCTCTCGAACCCAACCTCGGCGTCCCTTCAGCTTGTACTGGCGCCCTCCACGGCCAACTAAGCCTCTTCCTCCCCAGTCGAGATCGATCAAGATAGAGCCATTATCAAGGCCAAGGCAAAGGAATAATGATGGAAGCTCAAGTGGAAGGGGTCCCAAACATGGGCCTCTTATGGCCGGGGTGGCCGGGGCAAGTTTCCTTGCCGCCGTAGTCGCCATCTTAGACCCTTTATCCTCACAATCCAACGGCGACGGTAGCGACGCGAGGCAAGGGAGCAACCCGCCCTCCGACGGCCGCGATCCTTCTCTCCCGCGACATCGACTCGCCGACATACGGGCCAAACATGGCCAAGGTTCGGACGAACCGTGGGTTACATGTGGCGACAAGGTCTACGATATCACGGACTGGGTCGGAGCGCACCCAGGGGGCGAGGTGATCCTGCGCGCGGCCGGCGGCAGCATCGAGCCATATTGGAACATCTTCACCATCCACAAAGCCCCGCACGTTCGCGAGATTTTGGATCAATACCTGATCGGTCTGGTGGCAGCCGAGGACCTGGACCCCAGGACGGGCCTCCCTACAGCCGAGGCGATCGAGGATCCGTTTGCGGCCGACCCGGCGCGAGATACACGCTTGCGAAAGCACACAGCAAAACCTTGCAACGCGGAACCGCCTGCAGAGGTCATAGCACACGAATTCGTCACTCCACCAGAGCTGTTCTACGTGCGGAACCACATGTGGGTGCCACAGGTCGACGCCGCGGACGGCCACGCGCTCACGATCGAGCTGCCCGACGGCGAGGAGCGCGTGTACACCTTGGCGGAGCTGCGATCAAAGTTCCGCCCTCACCGCATCACGGCCTCACTTCAGTGCAGCGGCAACCGGCGCAGCGACATGACGGCCTCGGCAGCCGCCACAAACGGCCTGCAGTGGGGCGCCGGGGCCATCTCCAACGCCGAGTGGGAAGGCGTGCGGCTCTCCGACGTGCTGCGCAACGCGGGGCTCGCCGCCTCCCTGAAGAAAGATGACGGCACAGAAACCGACGAGCGCGAGATGCACGTGCAGTTCTCGGCGCTCGAGGCCTACGGCGCGTCCATCCCGCTGTCCACGGCGCTGGACCCGCGCGCGGACGTGCTCCTGGCCTTCAAGATGAACGGCGCCCCGCTGCCCCGCGACCACGGCTTCCCGCTGCGCACCATCGTTCCCGGCCACGTGGCGGCGCGGTCGGTGAAGTGGCTCAACAAGATCGTCGTTAGCGACGAGGAGTCACCCAGCCAGTGGCAACGGCGCGACTACAAGTGCTTCGGCCCCAACGAGGGGTCCACGCCGGACTGGGACCGCTACCCTGCCATCCAGGAGATGCCCGTCACGAGCGCCGTGACGGGCGTGTGGGTGGGCGACTGCATCCGCAAGGCAGCAGCAGCAGCCACCGCCGCCGCCGCCCCTGCATCTACTACTACCACTAGCTGGATGCTTCGCCGGACGGATGCGCATCGAGCCGCGCCTTGCGTCCGCGACCTGCCCGGCTGGCGGCGCGAGCACATGCAGGCCCTAGAAGAGTGTCATGACAAGGACAAGAAGGGCCCCTCATCGGATTCCGTCCCCGTCGCGCTGACGGGCTACGCCTACTCGGGCGGCGGCAAGCGGATCATCCGCGTGGACGTCAGCGTCGACGGCGGCCGCACCTGGGACCAGGCCGAGCTGGTGGACGACTGCGGGCCGGACGGCAAGATGTGCGCGGGCTCAAAGTCGTGGTCCTGGAAGCGGTGGCGGTACGTCGGGAGTCTCGGACCCGAGTTCGTCTCCCCATCTTCCTCCTTCTCCTCGGACCAAGCAGACGCCAAGGGAAGTAGCAGCAGTATGAGCAACGGCAAGGACGCGAAGGAGACGACGGAGAAGAACAAGTGCACGACTATCCTCGTCAAGGCCACCGACTCCGCCTACAACACCCAGCCGGAGCAGCACACGGGCATCTACAACGTCCGCGGCAACCTGGCCACCGCGTGGCACCGTGTGCGCGTCTGTCCGTCGTGCGTCAAGTCCAAAGACGGCAGCCTCTCGTGGCAGACTGGTGATGGCGTGTTCGGGTCCGGATTCCGAGCCTTGTCGTCGAAGAGCGAGGAAGGGAAGAAAGATCAGGGTCATAATCAAAACCAGGCGAAGGAGAACGAGAAGGAGAAACAGCCGGCCTAACGGAACGGCATTAACTATGGGATTGGGATCCGTCGAGTAAAAGGTTGATTCTGTGCGAAGTGAAATCGGAAATTGTATTAACTTAGGCAGAGCATGGGCGCAAATAGCGGTGGTCGTGCTTCTCGACGAGCATTTGTATCATAGTATCAGGTCGCATAATACCCTTCTATACTTGATATTCTCAGATAGCAAGCAATGTTGATCTAGTTTCTTTTGTTACGACATGCGATGAAAGTCCCTGATTTCGGAGACCACAAGCTCCCCACCCAAGTACACCTAGAAATCCAATACCTGACCACGGACGAAAGGTAAACGGATCGTGCACGTTGCAAGGCTATCAACGCAATTCAACAATCACGCTCAACATTCCACATAGGGGAATGGGGAAGTGGAAAAACCACGGGTTGAAAGAGTTCTAATGTATGCGGATCGCTCCGAGTCTCCCTGGATGGTACAATGAGCAAACAGTATTATACACGCACCACAACCAACAACATACCCGCACACTCTCCTACGGCCCCTAGATGGCAGGCAAGGAAGCACAGACCTAAGGCAGGCCACCTCGACCCGAACCACAACCAGGTGCAACAAGCGAGCCAAGAACTACTGTTGGCCGAATTAATGGCAGTAAAGGCGACGAGCCGGCTCTCTTCTCTAGCAGAGCACCCCTATATCCCATCCCATCCCGTCCAAACCATCAGGCACCGCGCTCCACCTATCCCTAATGTAACAAGCCGCGCAACCTCCACCTCCTGTCTATCAATCTTATGATCTGTCTACCTACCCCTCAGGCAACCAAGTGTAATTCTACACCTCCTCCTCCTCCTCCTCCTCATTGTCCGTGAAGTACTCAAAGTCGCGCGGCACGGGCGCCTCCTCGTCGTCCTCGCCATCCTCGTCCACGGCAGTCAGCACGCCAGCCACGGCCATGGAGCCCGCGCCGCCACCGCCACCGCCACCGCCAGAAGCAGCAGCAGGCACCGCCGCGTCAGCGTCGGCAGCGGCGGACAGGCCGCCGGCGCCCGCAGTCCGGCTGGCGGCGAGGAGCTGCGAGAGCACGTCTCCCGGCAGGTTGAGGCCGCCGGCACCACCGCCGCTGCCGCCGGAAACGCCCTGGCCGACTCCGAAAAGCTCTGCCGCGCGCAGCTGACGAGTGCTGGCCGAAGAAGCGGCGGCCTGGCCACCGGAACCGGCGCCGGCGACGACGGGGGCCTTCTCGACCGAGGCCTTCTTGAGCTTCTCCTCGATCAGCGACTTGGGCTGGTCGGCCTGCGTATCGTGGAGGAGAAGGGGACCGCCGGTCGGCTGTTTAGATTGAAAATAAAGTAATTAGTACGACGAAAAACAAACATAAATGGGAAGAGATGAAATGGCATTGTTTCTGCGTACCTTCTTGACAGGAGTATATCTGCCAGCAGGGAAGCTGATATACTTGAGCTGACCGGGGAGCACACGCGACATGTTCTCGATCTCGTAGCCGACCTTCTCCTTCTCGGCCTTCTTTCGCGACTCGGGCGGCACCGACGCCTCCTTGCTGCTGTCGATGACAGCCTCGCCCTCTTTCTTACCATCCTTGTTCGACTCGTCGGCGGCGCTCTTAGCGCCCGACTTCTTGTCGTCGTCAATGTCCATCTTGTCGTCGCCTCCAGACGCAGCAGCAGCAGCAGCAGCAGTACCGGCAGCAGCGGCAGCAGCAGCGGCAGCAGCAGCGGCCTGCTTGGCGGGAGCAGGGTCCATGTCCATGCTCTCGCGGCGCTGGGCGCTCGCCTTTTTCTGAGCGCGGCGCTTGGCCAGGGCCGTGGTCGAGAGCACGGCGGTGGCGACCATTGCGGGGCCCTCCTCGGCCTTGACCTCCTGCTCGGGCGGGTAGTCGAACAGGCTGGGGCGCGTGGCGCAGTGGAACTTGAAGTTGGGGATCTCCAGGTCGTGGTCCAGGCCGATGATGGAGGTGGGGCTGAAGCTCAGCGACAGGAAGTGGGTGAAGGGGAACCAGTACCAGTACTGCGTGAAGACGGCCATGCCGACGATGCCGGCCATGTTCAGGTTGCCGGTCTGCGTCTGCAGGCCGATGGTGCAGTTGCGGCCGCCGGCGTCGATGATGCCCAGCGCGAGGGCCGCCCCGAACTTGGTCATGGCGTCCTCGTGGCGGTCACCAACGACCTTCTTGAGGTTCTTGCGGATGGCGGCCACCTTGGGGTTCATGGCCTCGTTCTGCTGCACCATGATCATGGCGAGGGCGATCAGCGCACCCTGGCGCACGAAGTCGGTGGGGTCCTTCATCATGGGCTCCAGCAGATCGATAGCCTCGTCCAGACCAGTGCCGGCGCATGAGATACCCAGAGCCATCGCTGAGCCGTAGCGCACGTGCGGGTTGTACGACTCCGAAAGGAGCTCAACCATGCGCGGCACGCTGCCAGGCTTGCGGAACAGGATGAAGCCCAAGCTCATGACGGCGATACGGCGCACATCGTCGTTCACGTCGCTCACGGCAGTGTGCAGCAGCTTGCGGATGGCCTTGTTGCTGCCAGTGCCGCAGTAGGCCATCGCGATGGTCAGGATACCGCCGTACCGCAGCGTTGGGTCCGGGTCGTTAAGCAGGCCCTCGACGATCACGTCGGCGCCCTCCTGGCGACCAAACATGATGAGGGCCATACCCAGCGCGCAGCCACGGACAATCTTCTCATGCGTGGTGTCGTGCGCGTACGCGAACATGACCTGCAGCGCGCGAGAGTTGCCCGTGCCCAACATGATCAGGCCCATGGCCAGACCCACAGCCTCGCCATTCAGCGCCGAGTCCGCCCAGAGCACGTCCTTCAAGCTCTCGAAGATCCCCTCGTCGCCGGTGGCCATGCCAGCAATGCCTAGACCGAGTGCGCCGCCGTGACTGATAACCTCCTCCTCCGTAGACTTAAACATGGTGTGGAGATAATCTAAGGCGTCCGCGCCATGGTTGGCGTGGATCAGCCCGTAGGCGTATAGCGCGCCACCCTGGCTAAAGATAGACCCGCTGCTGATACCCGTGGTCTTGGGCAGGTAGGGCTCCAGCAGCTTGCGGGACTGGGTCAGGTTGCCACGGTGGATCACGCCGAGGGCGGCAGTGGCCGTGAACTTGGACCAGTTGACGGCCTTGCCGAGCCACTCCAAGTTGTCACGGAAAAACTTGTCGTGGGTCGTGCCAGCATTCATGAATGCGTTGCAGAACGTGACAGCCGTGTGGAAGATGGAGCTCCGTCCCTCGAGGCTCTCCCGCACCTTGTTCAGGATGCTGAGGTCCGTGTGGTTGTTGCGGTATAGGAACTCGAGGTTGAGCTTGATCGCGGTGCTACCGTCGAGGATCGAGCGGATGTTCTTGAACAACTTTGCAACCTCTTCGGAAACCTCCTCCTCGGGGCTCTCATCGACATCTTGCAGCAGAGGCTCGCTTTCGGCAGCACCCTCGCCAGCCTCATCGCCTGTCTTGGCCGCTGGCTCCGGCTTCTTGGGTGGCTCACCCGAAGGCAGAGACTTGATGACTTTGCCCAAGAACTCCTGGGTCCCGTTGTCGTATAGATCGAACGCGATCTGGTAGGCGTTGGCAATCGAGTTGACATCGCCGTTGTTTACCAACGTCCGTAGCATCGTTGACGCCTCTTCGTCGGAGTCCAGATACACGACGCATCGGGCAATGGCGAAGTAGTCTGGGTTGGGGATGTCGTTCAAGAGGTCGAGGATGAGTCTCAAGATCTCGGTGCGGAGGCTGCGCTCCTGGACAACATCGAGGCAGATTCCGAGAGCGTACTCCATGAGCTCCTCGGCGGGGCTGGGGCTCGAGTCTTGCGACTTGCCCTTAGAGCGCTTCTCATCATCGCTGGCTCTCTTAATGACCCGTCGAAGGACGCTTAGATTCTTGGCCTCCACCGCGATGCCGACGACTTGCCGGTAGCGGCCTTCCTTCAGGCAGCTTTCGAAAAGCCGCTCGATGACCCTCTGGAGAGCAGCTTGCGTGGGCTCGTCCGCAATCTGCACAATCGAGGCCGATCTGCCCTGTTTCGTAGCAGGCTGGAAAGTGGGATCGAGGATGGTGTTGTCCGTTGAGGCGCGCGACAAGAGAGACTTGGACGGCAGCGTGGACTGGGAGAACGGGGTTGTCGGGGAGATCAGGGCCGAACCGTCAGCGCCACCGGTGGAGAAGGTGGTCTCCAGCGCGGGAAGGGAGATGTCGTTCTTGGACTGCTTGGCGGGCGTATGGTTCGTCGAGGAGACGGCGATGTACTGGTCGATGCACTTGGAGATAATGGTCTCCTCGAACTCGCCGGGGGCATCGAGTTTGAAGAGATCACCCGCAGCCAAGGCGAACGTCATGCTCTCATTGTAGGCCTGAAGGTGGTAGTACACCTTGGCGAGGACAAGCGCAGCGAGCTGACGTTCCGGAAAGCTGTCATCCTCATAAAGGGCCTCACTGTTTGACGCGATCGCACTCGTTAGCAACAGAGAGCTCCAAGGACTGGAGTCTAAGTGGATGCAGTACCCTCCATAAGGGTACATGGCCATGGCGCAGGGCCGGGTTGGCGAGGCCAGGAAAGATAAGGGAAAGTGCCGGCACCATCAAGAAGACGAGGGCCGAAGCCGTCGCATCTAAAGCAGCTTGTACTTACATGTCACTCAGCGCGCCAGCGACTTCGGTCCAGACAGTGTCAATGTCATCGTTGAGAGTCTGGAGGGCGAAGATCTTCAGCTCCGGTTCCTCGTCGGCAAGAAAGCCGAGGACGCCGGTCGCCGTGACGAGTCCGGGCATCTTCCGAAAATGGTCGACGGCGGCTAAGTGGGTGGAAGAGGAGAAATGCGATAATATTCGGAGTCGGGTGGGCGATTTGAATGTTATTTCGTGGTCCGCACGATGTCTACGAACAAGAATGAAAGACTCGGGGTCAAGGGCTTGATAATGCGAAGTTTGTTGCAGATGAATCGGAGAAGTGGACAGCAGCTGGAAACGGGGAGAAGGTTGAGCAGGGCAAGAGGCCAAACACGGCTGTTGATCCACGTCAGGCTGCACTGCCTTACGACGAGATGAGCTGCAGGTGCAGGTGGACACGGGCCACCAACGAATGCAACCTGAGCCAGTTCTTGCGACGGGGCAAATATTCCCCGATACCGACCTAGCCAGGCTTCACGGGCATTCCAGTGACTTTGAACTTCCATGCAACGCATATGAGAATGGATCACCTGTTTTTGAGTTGAAAGCCACGTGCCCCCATCGATCAGCTTTTTGTTCTTTCAATACCAGACTGACGTTACTGGATTGATCGCTCTGGACTTTCCACTCCGGGACTATCAAGAGTTGTTCTGCCATCCAAAGGCAGGAGCTCGGGCCAACCAAAAGCTCTTGAGTTTCAGAGTCGCCGCGCACTCACGTGCTGCATTGCACTTACTCCAATCCGGCTTAGCAAATCTTAGCTTTGATCCCTTGTTCAGCAAGAAAAAAAAAGCTGGGATTTCGTGACACCTGAGGAATGTCGCAACTTTTGAGGAATCCTGACGATTTTGTAAAGAGGGATTGAAAACATACTGTATCACATGCTATCATAGTCAATGACTTGTCTCCTCACCACTGCAACTGCTGCAACCAAACGAAAGGGCGCAGTTTGGGGCCCGTAGAGTAGAAACCAGGGAATAAGTGACGATGGCTGGTGCCGGTGGGAGGAACCAAGCATCCTGCCTGGTGTTGGAGCTATGCTATCAATAACTGAATTGTGAGCGGTGGATAGGAAGGCACATGCACCTCTGCGAATCTGCAAACACAAGCAAGAAGAACAAACACATCTTCATTTCTCTTGGCGCCACAACTCTCTTTTTCGCATCGCGCCGCCAATTGGTCTCGTCACTTTCTTGCTCCCCCAATGCGAAAAGAGACCCTGTATTAATTTGCGACCGCAAAACTCTGTACGGGGCGGGTTCTGTGCTTGTTGAGCCTCTTTTTGGGTCCCTAGTCGGACACGTCGATGTGACCACTGTCTGATCCACCGCAAAGCCACCAGATCACAACAACGTCGAAAGCGAATCGAACCCTCCGAACTTTGCGCCCTCCGATCCCGCCGCCGTTTGTGTGGATTTTCAGCATATATAAAGAAACAGTCTTTGGTCTCGGCCGGTATCGAGCTCCATGCGTCCAGCGTCTTCGCCCTAGCTCAGGAGCCTGATTCCAGGAAGAGATTCCAGGAAGAGGAGGCATTCACACACGCGCGCGGGAGCCTAAACTGTCTGCGTGCCACATGTTCGCGGGGTCTTGATTGAGGTTGGGAACCCGTTGGGAATCGAGCGAGCGAGCGAGCGAGCCTGGTATACACGACGCGCTTCAGGCCGGGCCGGGAGAGGCCAGCTGGTCCGTCGAGATGGATCTCACTAGGATGCTGAACACCGACGCTGGCGCGCCGCCAGCAACGGCGTCGCCTCCCGCGCCCGCGAAACAGCCGCCTCATCCACACCCCCCACCGCCTCCTCCCTCTGCGCGTCAACCGTCGACTCCCGTGCAGGCCGCCCAGCCGCACCCCTTTCGCGACTATGGCCAGCCGCCGCATCCGTCGCCCGCGAGGCAGATGTCCCACGATGGCTACGGCCCCGGCCCAGGCCCCGGCCAGCCGCCACTGGCCCAGACGCCGGGAGCGCCACCGCCCCCGCCATACGCGTCGTCGCCCTCTGGCTATCCAGGTCCTGGAACCTACGGGTCTCGACCGGTTCCGCCACCGTTGCAGCCGGTAATGGGTCCCGACACTCGCTCGCCCAGTCTCGGCGCGATGCCGGCCCCTTCCCCTTACCGGCAGACGCCGATGGGGACTCCAGGGGGAGCAGCTAGTGGAGGCTATTCTTTCCCCCAGACACAAGCCCATCCAACGCCAACTAGTCCTTCGCAGCGGCACCAGCCACTCCCTCCAGCGAGCGCGTACCCACCTCGTAGCGATAGCTTTTCGCATCCGCAGCCGCACCCACATGCGCCGGGCCCAGGGCCGGTTGGTATGACAGGCCCGCACGGCGCCTCCTTGTATATGCAGTCACCGATGCCACAGACTCCACCAGTGGGCTCAGTCGGTCCGGTGGGCACTCCGGGCGGAGCTCACCCGGGGCTCCATCAACGTTCGCAATCCACCCATTCAACACCCACCCCGACATCAGCCCAAAGCCAGCACCATTATGGCCCTCCGTATGGACAGCAGACGAGCCCTGTCATGTCTCACCATGGCCTCCCTCCCTCTCAACAGCAGCAACAACAACAACAGCACCAGCACCAGCAACAGCAACACCAAACACCGCTTCTCCAGCACCAATCGCAGCCGCACCCGCAGGACTATTACCGGCAGGGCTCGCAACCGCCGACCCCGCTGGGTCCACCTCTTCCGTCCGGTCCTCCGCAGCGCATGTCTTCCGGAGGCGGTTACGCACAACCGCCGAGCCCGTACCAGCAACGTGGATCCTTCCTCCAACACGCCCACATTCAGGCCTCGCCCATCCAACCTACCCCGCCACCCCTGCCGAAACTGCCCAGTGGCCATCAACCATACGACGCCGAGTCTCAGCGACGATCCCAGTCGCGCAGCGAGCGTGATCGGAGCATTAGTATCAGCCCGAAAACGCGCGTGCCGAGCTTGCCCAGCAGCTCTGGACAGCCGGCGTCAGGCCCACCCTCAGCGTCTGCGCATGCGCCAAACCAAGACCAGGACTACCGGCCTTCCTCCGTGAGCCGGACACTCACAGCGCCGTCAGTGTCTTCAGCGTCCATAGATGCCGGTCGCGAGCGTGCCGGAACACCCGGAAAGCGCAAAATGGACGACAGGGACCTGCATCCCGACGACATCGCGCGCCAAGAACCGCGGCCTCCACCCTTCGATAACATCAACGGATCACGTGTTTCCACAGTCGCAGGCCGAGCTTCAACATCCCCAGTGCTCAGGCGGAAGAAGCGACGCTTCGTGGAGGTGCCGATCTGGGCTCAGAGTACTGACGAGTTGAAGCGGCAGGCTAAGCTCCGCCAAGACGACTTGAAGCTGCGGAATGCGAACCTCACGTTGCGCAAGACGGCGCATTCCCAGGTGAACGGCAAGCGGAAGGCTGTCAGCAGGAACTCGCCGACGCCGGAACCCAGCCGTGACAGCAACAACAGCGGCATGAACAACGTCAACAACAGCAGCAGCAGTAGCAATGCAGCTGCCCGACCGCCTATCGACCCGGCCAGAAAGGAGATCCTCAGCCTGCTGGGGCCTTGGGAGCCAACGATTACCAACAAGAAGCCTCAGGACACACTGATAAAGGCGGTCCAAGACTTCCTGTACTTTACGGTCATCAGCAACCCGAACATGGGCGAGATCAACTCTCGCGGCATCCAATTCGAGATCGAGGCAAAGCTTGGGATTTGTATTAGCAAAGATACTAATAATCGGATCAAGCTGCCCGTTGTTTCGGAGTGTGTTCTGGAGAGTTCGAATCGCATTGCCTTCAGGAGTAGCATGACTGAGGTGAGTCTCGTTTATTTTTGTCTGAACGCTCGAATTCCTATGCTGACAGCTTGCCACCCAACCCAACTAGGAACAACATCGCGGGTTCAACGCCTTCCTCAACGACAACGTCAAGGAGGCCCACGCGCTCAACCCGGAGGCCGTGGCCGTGCAGCGGGTGCAGATCGACTACAAGCACCTGCGGGAGGTGGACCGCTTCTTCGAGCTGCCCCGCGAGATGCAGGACCGGCTGCCGGCCTGCATCAGGAACTACAACCAGCAGCAAGGGCGGCACGGGGCCAAGGTGCGCGTCACGTACGAGTCGCGCGTCGACGCCGCCGACGGCACCACCAGGAGCCTGGTGCCCATCGCCACGATCATCAAGGCGCGGGTCGGCGACCTCGACATCCACTTCCCGCTCGGCTCCCTCGACTGCCGCATCAGCGTCAACCTCGAGATGCCGTGGGACGGCCCCGTCGAGGAGATCGAGCGCCTGGGCGCGTCCGACCCGGCAAGGACGCCGGACCGGAACAAGGACCGCTTGAGCTACAGGCAGGGCCCGTACCAGATCGACCTCACGCAGGTGACGCAGACTGTCATCGGCCTAGGGGTGAGTTAACAAAAACCAGTCCCAGTCAACCGCTCTGATCTAGCTAGCAAGCGCATATATATGCAAGCGCCCTGATGGATCTAATCGTAACTGACCCTTTCGTTGCTTTTACAGAACACTCCCCAGCTCAAGAAGGAGCACGAGCTCGAGCTGGAGCTCTCGGCCGAGCACGTCCTCAGGCACGGCCAGCTGCTAGTCCAGGGCGCGCCGCACTGCTACACCGAGCTGATCGACGGCATGGTGGACAACATCCGCGTCCTCGTCGGTCAGGCGGCGAAGTGGCAGCCCGCTTAGTTGCGCCGGTAGCCACCACGTCGTTTTTGGGGTCGCCTATGTGCTCTCTAGAGTGGTGATGGCCTCCCGGACAGGAAGAATTGCGTGTTGTTGCCTCCCCTTACACCTTACTTTTCCTAACCTACCTATCTCTTCACGCCCAACTTCCGACGAGGTCTGCCAACACGACACAAAAATTAGCTGGTCAAACGGGATTATTTAATGCTACTCCTTTTCCTCCCTCCTTCTCTCTTCCTGTTCTCGTTCGCGAGATCACTATTACTTCCTAATTTATATCACGGCTTTTTTATCTGTTATCTCCTCACTTCTCAGCTTCTCAGCTTCTCGGTTTCTTGGTTTCTTGGTTTCTCCTTTCAGTCACTTTAGGCTCGATTATCCGGACTCCATCACTTGAGGCGATTACAAGCTTCGTGGACTGGACTCGTCTTTTGCTACTTTCTTGGGTTTCCCATGGCCTCTTTGTCGTCTTCGAGTTTTTTTCTTTCTTTTTTTTTCTCCCTATTCCTTATTTTTTCTCATCTCAGTAGCAGATTCGATACCACAGGCGTTTTCTCTGCTTTTTGGTCTTGGTCTGCTTCTTTATGGCTCGGTTGGTAGCGAATTTGATTTGGCGGGTTGGTGGGAACATGAAGGCAGTGTGAGTGGGAATCAGGTTCTCTTAAAAGAAAAGATTGATATTTTCTGGTTACTCTTCGCAAACCGTGAATAGTGCTTCCTCATGGATGCCCTCCGAAATGAACGATGGCGGCCTGCCTTGACAGTGGTAGGAACTCAAGAAGCTCGTCAAGCGCCCAGCGGTTCCAACTCTTCAAGAGCAGTGGGGCCGCCGGACCAGCCCCTCTCCTCTCTACAGTCTGGCTCCGGCGATGCCCCGCGACAACGGTTCAACCCCGAATTACATCCATGCTCTGTCCCAGAGCACGAAACAGAACAGCAGTTCCTAAAGGCTAGAAGTTACAATAGCTCTCTCCCCGTCTTTTGTGAGACAAATCTGGGAACCGGGACACGGGCAGACGGCGGACGACACACACTGCGACCCTAGTGTTCGGAGTTGGATACCAGGATGGCGTGCTCTCTCTCCGTCAACTTTGCGGTCGTATCCTGAGGCCAACTTCGCAGCGGGGTGTGTGAGATCATCACCGGGCTGCAGCTGCTCATTTGGACATGCATTCGGTGCTAAGCCCGGCCCAGCAAGAGAAACCAAGAGCTCACCGTGCAACCTTCCTAATCGAGGAAGTACCTGAGGATAGGCCCAGCAACTATCAGCAACTCAGCGAGGGGAAAGGCCAATCGGTACTTCGGCGGGACACTTAGAACAGTAGATATGCGCGCCAAGAGCCACCCCAAATTGCTCCCAAGCCTTGCTTTACCGCGGGCGCGTCCTTTTATGACGATCACCCCGCCGACTGACTGGATTACTAGGTACTGCATAGTGCTGAGGCTGCAGGGAACCCGGAGGGTACGATTAGAAAAGGAAGCTCGAATAGGTACCTGTCTTTTTTCCGTAATCGACACTGACACAAAACAGGCAGCAAGAACAGAACCATCCTAGCATACGACTATACACGCGAAGTCGCCCTCCTTCCTTCCTCTTCCCATGTTCTGTCCCACTTGCACCCGGTCCATTACGACTTCTTGGGTGAGAATCGTGCGAGCGGCTGCAGTGTGCAACGATGGCTGATGGAAATAAAAGCAAGTGCGACGCGAGAGGATGGAGCAATTGGGCAGGAACTCCCGTCCAGACCAGGTATAAGTACGGGCCGAGAGCTCCCGCGCCCGCGTCGAGGTTCCATGAAAGGCGGCCTTCCATCCTCCGCTATTGCTGACGTCCTGCCTCACTGACGGACGTCTGTCATTCAAGCTGTAGGCCAGGTCAGGTCAGGTCAGGTCAGGTCAAGTCCTTTGCTCGCCGACTTCGTTCGTCCCGTCCCTCAGCCTGTCTGGTGGTGGATAATTCACCAGCCTTTCGTTTAAACCCCTACTTAAGCTCTCTCCCCCTCCCAAATCTTGGAAAAGATGGTGAGGCCTTCGGCATCCTCGGTCCTCGTGGCGGCCGTGCTTGCTGCCACAGCAGTGGTGGCAATAGTTCCGGCCCGGCAGCCACACTCACCAACGGGCAACGGCGAGCTCCTGCTCGACTACACCAACACAGTTATCAACCCTGAGTTCCGGTCCATCACGATCGGGGTGCAGTGGATCGATGCCGGCGAGGACGGGCAGTACGTCACGACCACGGACGCCGGAATAGTCTTCGAGAACATCGCTACGGGCGAGAATCAGACCTTCGTGGCCGCGGACTTGTTCCCGCCCAATGCGTACGAAACCTGGGTGCGGCCCGATCTCAAGAAGGTCCTGTTCTCAGCGGACCACGTCAAGCAGTACCGCTACTCGTACTTCGCCAACTACTTCGTGCTGGACGTCGCCTCGGGCGAGCTCACGCCCCTCGTGGCCGACCAGGCCGGCGACATCCAGTATGCCGAGTTCGCGCCCGTCGGCGACGCCATCGCCTTCGTGCGTGGCAACAACCTCTTCCTCAGCAAGAACGGCACCGTCTCGCAGATCACGACCGATGGCGGCCCCGACATGTTCCACGGCGTCCCTGACTGGGTGTACGAGGAGGAGATCTTTGGCGACCGCAAGACGCTCTGGTTCTCCCCCGATGGCGAGTACCTGGCCTACCTGAGCTTCAACGAGACCGGAGTGCAGACCTACCGCATCCCGTACTACATGGCAGGCCAGAAGGCGGCGCCGTCGTACCCAAAGGAGCTCGAGCTGCGGTATCCCAAGGTCGGCACCAAGAACCCCACCGCCGCGCTGTCGCTGCTGGCGGTGGGATCCGAGACTACGACCCCAGTCACCGTCGACGCATTCCCAGCCGACGACCTCATCATCGGCGAGGTGGCGTGGGTGACGGCCAACCACAAGGACCTTTTGTACCGTGCCTACAACCGCGTACAGGACCACGAGAAGGTCTTCGTGGTGGACGTCGCGGCCGGCACGTCAACCATGGTGAAGGAGCGTGACGGCTCTGACGGCTGGCTCGAGCCCCTCATGGCGGTTCAATACGTGGGCACTCTAAACGGCTGCTCGTACTACGTGGATTTGTCGGACGTCTCCGGGTGGACTCACATCTACCTCAGTCCGGTCCAGGGCGGCGAGCCTGTGGCCCTGACGTCGGGCGAGTGGGAGGTTACGGCGATCCTCAAGATCGACACAGCGCGCCAGCTGATCTACTACCAGTCCACAGAGCACCACAGCACGGAAAGCCACGTGTACTCGGTGTCGTACGCGACTGGCGAGAAGAAGGCGCTGGTCGACGACACCGTCGCGGGCTACTGGTCCGCGTCCTTCTCGTCCAACGCGACCTACTACATCCTCACCTACAGGGGGCCCGACGTGCCATACCAGGAGCTATACGCCGTCAACGACACCACCACTCCCATGAAGGTCATCACGAGCAACCAGGCTCTCTGGGACCGCATCCAGGACTACAACCTGCCCAACACGACCTGGTTCGAGATGGAGCACCCTTCGGGCTTCCGCCTGAACGTGATGCAGCGCCTCCCTCCAAACTTCGACCCCTCCAAGAAGTACGCGGTCCTCTTCACCCCCTACGGCGGGCCCAACGCACAGGAAGTCCACAAACGCTTCCAGACCTACGGCTGGAAGCACTGGGTGTCGTCAGACCCCGAGCTCGAGTTCATCACGTACACGGTCGACAACCGCGGGACGGGCCTCCGCGGCCGCGCGTTCCGCAGCACCGTGGCCTCGAACCTCGGCCAGCTCGAGGCCGAAGACCAGATCTGGGCCGCGGAGCAGCTCGCGGCGCAGTTCAGCTTCATCGACGCGGAGAAGGTGGCCATCTTCGGCTGGTCGTACGGCGGGTACCTGTCGGCCAAGGTCCTCGAGGCCGACTCGGGCGTGTTCAGCATGGCGTTGATCGTGGCCCCTGTGTCTGACTGGCGTCTGTACGACAGCGTCTACACGGAGCGGTACATGAAGACGTACGCGATGAACGAGGCGGGCTACAACGCTAGCGCCGTTCGCAAGCCCGAGGGCTTCCTGTACGCCCGGGGCGGGTTCAGCATCATGCACGGGACGGGCGACGACAACGTCCACTACCAGCAGTCGGCCGCGCTGATCGACACGCTGGTCGGCGCCGGGGTCCCGCCGAAGAAGATGCGCTGGCTCAGCTTCACGGACAGCGACCACAGCATCAACTACAACAACGCCGGCGTCTTCCTCTACAAGGCCCTGTCCGAGGCCATGTTCCAGGAGAAGGCCCGGGTGCCGAAGGAGGAGTTGGTGCACCAGTGGGATAAGCGGAAGCGGGCGCTGGAGGATGATCGGAGGGCCATTTTCCACTTTGAGTGATCCTAACTTTTGGAGTTCAGGGGGACTTTTGGAGGAGTCTTGGCAAAGATATTCTTAATCAACCAACCTTGGTAGAGAGGCATACATATCTTACACATACGTCTCCATGCCCCCTCAACTACATCACCACCTAGACCAAGTGTAAAAGCAGTATCGACATGGCAGATAGGTCTTTAATGAAAGATATTTTTTAAAATCCTTTGGGCGCTATGCGTACGCACCTGGTAGGTATCCTACGTATTACATCTGCAGCGCAGTACTCAACTCTTCACAGCGCGAACCTTGCCTTCAGCTTAGCCTTCCACTCCACGACGGGCACCCACTCCCCGCGCACATAGATCAAGTTTCTGCGCTTCTCCTGCGCAATAACTCTCTCATCAGTCTCCTCTCCTCCTTGCTCGCCTTCTTCTTCTTCTTCTCCCTCCCCTCTGCTTTCACTCTCATCCTCCTTATCCCTCTCCTTCTCCTTTTCCTCCTCCTTCTCCAGCGGCTTTTCCGCCGGAAACCTCCCACACCTCAACCACTCATGCGTCCTCGAGCACACCACCACCCCGCCCTCCAGCCCCCTCCCATCCCTCATCCTGCCCAGACACGTCTCGCAAAAGCTCACATCCACACAAAACCTGCAGTGCGCCATATCCGTCAGCGCGACGCTCTCGAAACACCCATCGCACACAGGCCAGATGTTGCGGAACGTCTGCTTCGCGGGGGGCATGCCGGCGCCGACGTAATCGGGAAGCTCGCTCCCTTCCTCGTCGCACAGCAGGCCCGCCATGGCCATGGCCGCGTCGGAGTCCGCCCTGAAGCTTCCGCCGTCCACGGCGGCCAGCACAAAGCCCAGTCGCCGGTACGCGTCGTAGTCGTTGTCCGGGTCGTCGTCGGAGAGGAGGCGCACGCACTCGCGCACCTCCTGGCGGAGGAGCTCGTGGGACTCGGCGTGTCGGGCGCCGGCGGAGGGGAGGGCGATGTAGTGCGCGAAGAGCTTGGTTATGTCGGATGAGACTCTTGCGGTTGCGGTTGGGTCTAGTGGGAGGAAGAGGGACTGCGATTGTTGTTGCTGTTGTTGTGGTTGGGTTTGGGTTTGTGGTGGTGGTTCTTCTGCTGTTGGGGAGGAGTCGTCATCGCCGGTCATCACGACGGCGGCGGCGGAGCTGGAGGGGATCCTGGCTGCCCATTCGAGGAGCGCGCCATGGCGGAGGAACTCGGGGGACGGGGAGGTAGAGGTGGTGGTAGTAGTGGTCTCGGTTGCGGTGGTTCGCTGCTCCTCCTCCATGCATCGGCACAGACAGTGCTCCGCCAGGGCCGTGACGGCCGTGTCGAACGTGTCCGCGATGGCGGCGATGCTGCCGACCTTGCTCCTGTACAGCGACGCGTAGTGCTGCCAGATGCGCACGGCCGTGTCGAAATCGCCGTGCGCCTGGCAGATGCCCGCGTAGCTCAGCTCCAGGTCCGCCACCACGATCGCCTTGCGCGACCGGCCCGCCCGCTCGATGGCCGCCCGGTAGGCGTCGAGGATGAATCGCCGGTCCCTCACGTCGGGGGCCATGGTCAGAACGTGTCGGTCGACGGCGACCATCCAGGCGAACATCTCCACGTTCGCGCGCGGTGACTTCATCAGGCTGGCCGTCAGTCCTGTGGTAGGGCGCGGCGGGCCTCCCGCTGGGTTGGCCGGGGAGGGCGGGATCGGCTGTCGGTCTAGGTCGACGAGCAGGTATCTTGGCAGGGGCTTGTCCAGGCTCTTCAGGACGTCGAACGCCTCGGCGTACCGCTTCTGCCAGCAGAGGAGGCCGACCGTGCCGATGAAGGCGCCCTCGTCGGACGGATCGCGGATGAGCACCTGGCGATGCATGTCCATAGCGGATGCGAGGTCGCCGGTGGCCTCGAACGCCCTGGCAAGGCGTGAGTACAGCATGAAGTAAGGGCGGTGGTACCACAGGTCTTGCTCGGCGGTCGGTGTTACACCGTGTGCCTCCTGGGGCTCGACCAGCGTCTTGTCCAGCAGCTTGAGCAGCTCCCTATCCAGCTGGATGACCATGTCCCAGTTCTTCTGGGCCACGTAGACCGTGGACAGATCGCTGTGCGCCATGTGCGATTCAGGCTCTAGCTGGATCGCCGTGCGGAGGTGCTCGATCGCCTGGTCATAAAACTTCCACTCGCGAAAGGTCACGGCGAGCAGCCGGTGCCAGGTCGCGTTGCGCTCCAGATTAAGCCACTCGGCGGCATCGTTGATTACGTCGACAGTGATTTCCTCTCCCATGGGACTTATCGGTGACAACCCTGCGCAAAGGCGGCGGTAGTGCATGACGGACAGGCCGTAGCCTAGCGTGCCGAATTTCTCGTCTGGTGTGAGCCACCGTTCCGCGTTCCACCGGCCGATGCGGGCGAGGATGTCGGCCTGGTTGCCGCTCAGTGCCTTCTCGAACTGGAGTCGGTCCTCGTCCGGCATGCTCCCGAGTATTTCGGGATCGGAGAGGAGCTTCTCCAGCGCGGCGACCTTCTCTTGTCTGTATATGCTCGAGGGGAAGATGATATCCTCGGACCGAAGGAGTAGCTCGGCGAGAAGCGGCCCGATAATTGCTTTGTCCTCGACAGACATACGGCGAGGGTCGATGTACTCGACATGTGTCATCCAGTTGCTCACAATGTACTGCGAGATGGACCCGGCCTTTCGGAGTGGCAGGTTGGGATGCCCGGTAGGCCAGCACATGAAGGTGAGGAAACGCTTCAGACAAGTGACGTGGGCCTCATGTATGTCGACGCCGATCCGCGGACAACCCTCTCCATCCGCCCCGACACCGCCAGCATCGCTTGCACCGAGGCCTGCACGGGCTTTTCCGGGCCGCTTCTCGTTCCTGAAGAAGTCACCAATCGAGGCATGGCAGAAGGATACCTCGGTAGTCAGCAAATCTGAGTCGAAGTCGGTGGCGGCGTCTGGGTCGGCAAATAAGTCCTGGCTCGGAGGGTTGGCGCCGTCCGCCCGCGGCGGGTTCGTACTACTATCATCGCCCGATCCTGATCTCGATCCAGGTCCAAGAAGCAGAGGAGACATCACCGCTGACGTGACGGACGAGGTGAGTCCTTGTTGAAGCTCGGCAGTGGTGAGTCCGTCCTCTCGTTTGAGGGCGAAGAAGGACGCAAACTGCAACCGCAGGGTGCGTTCGAGCCAAATCATGCCGTGGCCGTCCTCTGACCGGATCTTGAGTAGCGTGTCCAACTCCCCCAGCGTCAGAGGCCGCACGGCACATGTAACGAATGCGAGCATTTCGTTCAGATCTTCGGCCGCGTCGGGAGTGTCCTCGAAGCTGGCCGAGAAGCCTTCTAAAACGTGGCGGATCATTTCGTCGATGCCACGGGGCGCCTCGTTGAGAGCCTTGCGGATGGCTGCCTCGTTTCTCTGCTTGAGCAGGACTCGAAGCATGAGGTCCACCCAGAGGAACTGGATACGGAAGGCAGCGTCAGTTAGCAATCATAAGAAGTATATCCGGGTGCAATAAGACCACTAGTCTCTTTTGAGATTAGGTTTCAAGACGTCACTTACCATCCCCTGAGCTCCCCGTGAGAGCTTGGTGATAATCTCCCTCTGCGTCTTCTGAGACACGCGTCGGAGGTACACTGATTTGGCGATACTGGCGCGGATATACCTCGAGATATCGGACGAGTTGTTCTCACCCGTGACGTGGATGGTGGGAACGTCGGAGACCTGCATGGACTCGATGATCTCGTCGTACACATGTGGACGACCGAGCATGACGAGCCTAAGTTGGTGCTTGCACCTGCCCCCCTCTGTCGACGCAAACAGCTCGCCAGCCATTTCAAAAAATAGTCTCCTCTCTTGCTCATCAGCCTCATCCAACGCATCCAACACGACGAAGGCAGTGCTGGAATCCGTCTGGTCCTCATCGTTGCCGCCGTGATGTTGGCCACCTCCCTGCGGCGAGAAAAACTCGACGAACAGTGAGCTCCATACCCGTTGAAGACTAGCCACGTCCTGCGGGGACTGAAGCCGTGAGGCCAGGTATTTCGCGTAGACCGGGTCGTTGACGCTCAGCATGTACGACACATCGCAGAGCGCCTGCACCACAGACCGTGTCTTTGGGTCGTCGTCCTTGAAGAAGAAGTAGCCGAGCGCGGAGCTAGACGTCTGGTTGTGAGCATGTGCGTGTGCGTGTGCGCGTGCGCTTTCTTCGCCCAGGTAGCTAATAAGGTTAGACGCGATGTACGACTTTCCCGCCCCGGGTGTGCCGCTAATCCAGAGTACTGGAGGTGACTCCTGCCTCAGGCTGTTCTTTCTCGTTATCATTGGTGCCACCGGAAGCTCCTGTGACCCTGACATCTTCCCTGACACCCACTGTCCGAACTGTGGCTCTGCCCGCACCCAGTCACAGGTGCCTGGTAGTCTGCTGCGGTTGATGGAGTGATACCTGTCCTCGACGAAGGTGCACGGCTGCAAGATAACCCTGATCTTGTCGAGCTGGTCCATCTTGCGCGATCTCTTGGCCTCTTCGGCCGAGGCCTCGTGCGCCGTTAGAGCGATGGCGTCCAGCCGCTTGCGGATCTCCATCACGTCGGCTCCGACTCCTGAAACCATGGCCGTCACCCCCTTCACCTCGGTGAGCGTCTCGGCCACTGCAAGCCCCTGCTCCCCCTCCGTCAACCGCCGGAGCTTGTCAACGGCAAGTTTGCCCTCGGCGGTGCCAAGAACGATGCTCTTCCCGTACGACAGCAGGCGCCCCTTCTTGATCTCACGCTGTGAGATGGCAAGGATGTCCAGAAGGGCGACCAGTATCTCGGTCAGCCTATCAGAGAGCTGCTGCGACATCTCCTTCTTGGCGTAGATCTCGAGGCGGGAAGTGAAGTCCTTGAGAGACGACAACACCTCCACGATGGCGTCGTACTTGGCCGACACGCCCATCGCGGCGACGAAGAGCTGGTGCACACCCGAAAAGACGAGCTCGACGCCCATCCCCTGCCCCGCGCCGAGCCGGCCGAACGCGGCGCTGACCTTCTCGATGGGCTTCAGGGTCCCTTGCGTAATGTCGATGAGTAATCGCCTCTTCGACCGGAACTGATCGAATCTCTTTTGCTCGCCCTCGATGACCGAGACCAGCTCCGACACGGTGCTCACGCCGCTCAGCTTCGGGTCTCGGAGCCTCGTCTTCGCAATTTCCTCATACCGCTTGGTTGCCTCCTCCCAAATGGCCGGTACTTGGCTCGAGGTCCTAGTCGCTGCCATGGCTATTGGCGATAAAATGGTGCCAGCGGGAAGAAGCTCATACTCTGGAGGCAGATCTAACGTTCTCAGCCTTGGCTTGTGAATCCCGTGTTCTTTTCATCTCTGACAGAGAATGTTCCTTCTAGGCTCCCTTCCCCACGTACGCTGGGCTGAGCGGATTGGTCGCTGTAATGAGAGCAGGTCGAGCGCCCCGCCTTGAACCGCCTCTGGAAGGATTCTCATTGAAACAACATAAACATGATGAATATTACCCCGCTAGAAGCTTTACAGGGCTCTTCTAGAGGGGCGGTAGCGCATCATAGGCTGATCAATGCTTGAGTGGGCTCATGCAAGGTATTGAGTAAGGCGGGGTGGCGACAAAACTGTAGCGAGCGAACCGATCGAGGTACAAGTTGCGACGATCAACGAAAATCAGATATCAAATTTTCAAAGCAGGTGATACTGGCTACCAATTAAGTGGGAAAGGTATCAGTACTAGCAGTACGCGAAAAGAAGAAGAAGAAAAACTAGATTTAATGGTCAAAATCGAGCCAGGGGGGTCGGTCAACCATCAGTCCGTGGAGAAACGAATGAACGAATCCAGACCGGCTCTTTAAACCATGTCGTCTCCGCGTCTCGCCCCAGACCCTACGGGCTTCCTCGCATAGGTTGCAGGCACGCCTCCACCGCCGGACGCAGGAGGGACCATCTCCGTTCCCGCTCCGTGTCCGTGTCCGTGTCCATGTCCACGGCCATCTGCATACGCCCAACCAGCCCGGCGTGTCGCATAAGCACCCCACAGCTCTCCGGCACCGCCATGGCCGTAGGTGAACGGTGCAACCCTGCTCAAGGGGATATGATTAAACCGCCAGTCCCAAACGGCCGCATACAGCATGCGGTACGAGCTGAACGCCATCGTGGTGCCCACGGCCGCGCCCGCGAAGATGTCGTACCAGTTATGGTACTCGTCGATGGTCAGCGCGCCGCCGATCAGGACCGCTCCCAGTATCGGCGCGTACAGCAGCACGAGCTTCCACATGGCCGGGTGGTAATCGGCGAACACCTTCAGCTTCGCGTTGAGGTACAGGTACAGATACACGAAGCCCGCGAACGCGGCCGTAGTGTGGCCCGAGGGGAACGACTCGAGCGAGTCGTTTATCTCCTTGCGGTCGCCCGTGCAGACCTCGCGCGTGTAGTAGATGCCCTGGTACCCGTTTCCAGTCATGCGCGAGACGTCCGGCTTGCACACGTCGAGGAAGTGGGGGCGCAGGCCGCCAATGAGCCACTTGACGAAGACCTGGAACACGGCGGCGGTGATGAGCGAGTACAGCAGGCCGATGACGCCGTTGTTGACGTCCCAGAAGGAGCGCACGCGGATCTGCAGGAGGAGGATCATGACGATGGGCACCATGGCGGCGAGGAAGGCCGCGAGCCAGATCGGGATGACTTCCTTGCGCAGCGGGTAGGCGAACTGCGGGTAGACGATCTCGCCGTCTGAGAATGTGACGGCGAAGGAGCGGTTGGCTGCTGGGTCGGCCATGTAGATCTGTAGACGGATAGCAACAACGACAGATGGTCAGTGTCTCTGTTCACGGCAAGCTGTGAACAACAAAGAAGTGTATGAACAACGAAGGTGGCTGGTCGCTTACCCCGAGCCCCAGTGCTCCCATGCAGGCCATGGTGACGATGTCGAGCCATGTGTGCTTCAGCCAGAGGCCGAATGTTGGGCGAGTCGCCATCGTGTACGGCTCATGGTGGTGGCCATGGTGGCCATGGTGGACGCCGTTATGAGGAACCGCTGTTGGCCCCTCACGATGAGCCGAGCGCGTGAAGAGGCCCATGGTTTTGGTTTTGGGAACTGTGATGCCACTCTTGGTTCCCGCTGGTTCGTAGTATGGGCCGAGGCTGAAACTGACACCCAACTTCGAGATCGCGGGGTATGAGGAAGTCACACGAGAGGAACCGTCTGGCCAAAGAAGTCTCAAAGGGTGTTGTGCCTTAAAAGACCTAAAGAGGATGTGCGATGCACATAGCTCTAGCATACACACACCGACCGCTAGCCAGGTATTATAGCAATCTCCCTGGTGCTGGTGGCACCTGCAACCATTGACGTCATGACATCCAGCCGAGAACGACCCGCATCGCGCCGTCCCTCCTTTTACGCTTGAATCGTGAAAAAGGTTTCTTGCGATCCGTAACGGCGCTTTTCCCCATCAATTCTATTGCTGCAAGGGTAACGGGCTAACAGCAGTGAAGTTTCATCAAGAGATCAGGAAGAGGGGGAGAAAAGGCTCCGGGGGGAAGCTTGTGTCCAATCGGCGATGTGGTGTGGTTGGTTCGTCGATCTGGACCTGGAAAGGGGTGTGACGTCTTAGCCAGGCAGTTCCTTGGCATGAGCTTGAATTTCTTTGGTCTGAACCGTCCAAATGTACCGGCGCGGCACGCACGTGGGAACCACTCTCGCCACTGCACGACCAACCGCTAGCATGAACACGGCAAGCTTGATTCAGCGGGGTAACAAGCTGCACAGAGGCGGCCAAGACGTCATGCTAGAATACTGTCGGGCAGTCTGCACAGGCGTGGTTCCTCTGTTATGTAACGATGTGGTCAATATCCACTGTAGAAAAAAGAGCTACTGTAAAGGAGAGGGGGCAAGGATCAGTCAATTTATTATCCAGCGAGCATGCATGCGTTCCTAACGAATTACACCGGAAAGACGTTGCCCTCGTCAGGTGGTAGGCACGTCTCGTCTCTTGTCGTCCTGTCACATGGACAAACAGTGTCGGCTCTGTGGTAGTGGAAAGTTGCACTCTGCGTAGTATGGGCTCCTCTAGACGTGATAATAACGAGAAACTCGCTCCGCTGTTGCTCAAGAGAAAGCTGTCACCCCGTTCCCGACTAACCGACGTAATGGTTTTTTTTTTATTATTATTATTTTTGGTTTTGTTTTAAAAAAAAAAAAATTACCCAGCCGGGCTGGGCAAAGCCACACCCTGAAGACGCTTCAGCATCAACACCTCATGCTTCGTGACATACACAGACCCGGCACCGTCAGGGCTGCCACTGCCACCACCACCACCTCCTCCCCCGAACCCCAGCGCGTCCACCAAATCTCGCACCTTGGCGCCCTCCCACTTGCCCTCGGCGTTCGTCCAGAACACGCGCTTGATGCCGACGGAGTGCATGTACGAGACGCATCGGTAGCAAGGCCGGGACTCTGCCGCCCTGTGCGTGAGCGCATTCTGGTCGCACTGATGAGAGGGGCGAGAGGAGGGAGAACGCGAGCCATTCGAAGAGGAAGAAGTGGCCTCGGTGGAGGAAGCGGGTAAGGGTGAGGCCGGGCGAGGCCACGGCTGGTGGTTGCAGAGCAGCTCGTCGTGGAGTGACCCCATCGAGGCCGTGGTACTTGCCAGGGACGCTATCGAGGAGCTAATAGACTCATCGAGCTCGCTGCTGCAGGATGTCGTAGATCTCGTGCCAGGGCGAGAGGCCTGCAGGTCGACGGAGCCTAGGCGTGCGACGTAGAGGTCGGCGCCGACCAGCTTCGGATGCTTCCTTCTGAACTTCAGGTGCTTGGGTGCTTGCTGCTGTCCCGTTCGTCCGGTGGGAACCAGAAGCGTGCTCCTCTTCCCCGGCGTGTCCTTGCCGCCTCGTGACCGAGCGTTCTTTTGGATCTCGGGAGTCGTCTGTGGCGGGACAGACAGTCGTCAGCATTCGTAGATCCCTAGTCTGCCTCGTGGCATGCGTGTCATAGGCGGATGGCATAACTAGCATAAAAGCGCACTCACCCTGGTCCTGTTCTCATTGCTACGCGTGTTGCTCTCTATAGAGCGGGATGCTCTCTCGCTACTGCTGTTAGAATTCGAAGGGGCAGCAGCCCCAGCACTGGGCATGATTGTCGAGCTGGTCGACTGGCCGCCATACCATGTCTGACTGTTGTCCTTCTTAGACCTGCGATGGTGGCGGCGTGTAGACTGCTGATGCTGGTACTGTTGCTGTAGCTGTTGCTTCCCCTGGACGTGATGATTGTGATGATGATGATGCTGCCCCCCATTCTTCTCGGTTTTCTCCTTGAAGTTGGCATTCTTCGGATTCGTACGCTTCAAAACGCCACGCGACACCCTGGGCCCTATCGGCGCGAGCGGTTCGTTTCTCCCGACTCTGCTCCGCTCTGAGCAGCTCGTACTCGGCGTAGACGCGGTTGGCGTAGGCCGTGACGGTGGCGCGGTGTAGTAGTCGTTTTCGTTTAGGACCACCACACGATAGTTTGAAGTACGGTTTAAAAGCTGAGACTGCCGTGGATGCCAGCTTATTGGACGACGAGAGAGCCGAGTTGATGGCCATCATCTCCGAGTGCATGCTGAGGACGGTGTTGGCGTGCGGGCCACCGCCGCCGCCGCAGCCGCCTCCGCCGCGAGCCGGATCCAGCCAGGTCGGACTACCGTCGCCGTCATTGCTATTGCCGCTACTACCGCCATCCCCACTGCCAAGGACAGGCTTGTAGTTCGACTTCTTCTTCTTCTTGCCGCCCGAGCTCGAGCCAAGAACGATCCCGCCGGCTCGAAGCTGGCCGGTCTTCAGGGCGCCGCCATCGTAGCCGGCTCGGAAGTCGTTGAATCCCTTGCCGAGTATTTTGCCGCCCTTCACCACGATGCAGCCGTGGCGGAAGCGGAGGGGAGACAAGGAGGCCTGCTCGAGGCAAATGTTGAGGTAGGTGTCCGACTTCATTGTGATATCGCTGCTGGTTAGGTTTGTTGATTCTGTTTCAAGGCTATTGGTGTGGTGTATGTGACTATAGCCAATTCAAAGACGCTTGGGTTCTTGCAGTGACTCGCGAGGCTTGGATCGAGTTGTTGTTTCTTAGTGCAAAACGATCTAGTAAGTCGTGAGGTAAAGCTCAAGAAGGTGAGTGGTGTGTGATGAATCACGCCGGTGACCAACAGGGCGCATTCTTGGGCTCCTGGTCCCTGCAGGTGGCCCCGCTTTTGCTGGCTGACGGGCTGGGAAGGACTAACATAGATGGAGTCACGTGAGGTGTCTTTGTACTCCTTGACTGTGTGGCACTATCGCCATGACGAATTGCAGCTTCGAGCAGCTGAAAACCAAGCCTTTCTCGGAGAGAGCTAGGTAGGTTCTTACTCTAATCTCTCATCTTTCTCGCTATTCCGATTGCTTGTGTCTAGCATCATCCCCAATGAGCTTCTCTCGCAGGCTAGGGGTAGGAACGGCACGGAGGGGATGGAAGGGGGAAGGGGGGAGGGAGGGACCCGGATGGTGGCATGGCGTGAAGAGATGCAGATCCTCTTCTGTCTCAGGTCTCGGGATGTCCGGTCTATTGGCCACGTAGTTGCTCGGTCTCACTACCGCCTCCTGGTGGACAAGGTTGGACGAGTGATCCCTCTGTCTATCTCGAGACCACGCCAGGAACAGTGTCTGGTTGGTCTGGGCCTGTTTCTACCCACTATGGGGGTAGGGGAAGAAGGGGGGGTCCGAGTACATACTAGCTGATGTGAGGGGCATGCTCCTCAGCCGAGCCTGCATTATCACGGCGCTGGTGAGGTACGTTTCTTCTGGCGTTGGTGAACGATAGAAGGAGAGGTGGTAACGCAACATCCTCTTGGGTTTTTGCCGAGGACAAGACAATAATCTGCTGCGATTGCCGTCTGAGATCCCGTTGTGTTGTCTTTATTAGGTGACAGTTCGGTTGAGGATGATGGAGATGGCGGGTTCAGAGCGGTGGTGTGTTAGGGAACTGGCGACCATTGTCTGCCACATGCCGCTCTGAGATGATTCCATGAACCAATCCGATCCACGGGACGGTGTTTCCTGTAATGGAAACGGCTTGTCATGGAGAGATACGGATTGTAGATATGAATGAGTCTGGCGGGTTTACGGATCAAGCTGGCGCCAGCGAGCCAACCAACCAGTCGCACGTCGTCAGTTTCCGCGATTCGCGACGAATGCGAAGCTGCTCGACATGCTGCCAGACACGCTCAAAGAGGTGTTCCACCAGCGCTTGCCCACGTTCACAGAGGAGCGGCGATGCTTGTGCAGTCCATCTTGTCAGTAACCCATTACCATACAATACATGCTCTCGTTTCCCGCTCGCCGCAATAAAGTCGGCCGACAAGTTTCACGGCAGCCGTTGTTGGGCCTTTGTGCAGTTCTGTAGGTGCAGTGGTTGCAACCCTACCAACCGTGGTCGATGGCGGTTAAGCAAGACCGTTCAACGATTTCTCACAGCCTTACCCCCGAAAAGGGGAACCGGTGGACTGCCTACACACCCTCTCAGAGACGCCAAGCCAGCCAAGCTATCTTTCCTCCTCATCTCTCCGGCTTATTCGTTCTTTCATCCGGGAGGGTGTAGGTAACATCACTCTCTTATCTACTTACAGCGAGGGGTATCTTTGAATCACAGCTGAGGAGGGGGGGGGGAAGCGGAGAGATAAGTCAAGAACGGAAAGGAGAACGGGTGGCTCGCCAACTTAATGGGCGATGATAACGCGAGGAACGGCCGTCCTTTCCACCCAACTCTTCCAAAATTCATTTCCCCCCCTTCTCCTCGCAAGAGCAGAAACTGCGAAATTGGCGGATGAAAGCCCAGTCTCTCACTCTCCGAAGCTCATTGCGTTCACTCCCATCACAACGTTCCCCTTCAACAAGTTTTGTTTTCCAAGCAACCTTCTCCGTGGAAAACCTGACCTACTAGTAGCCTCTGCCGAAAAAGTCCGTCGACACGTCAAGGAGCTATGTGCGCGTGGCCTGGCTGTCTTTATTTGCCCAGAAGGGGCTCTCAGTACTGCAAATTGCGTGAGTTTCGCCTCGCAAGCTTGTTTGCCCATGCGCTTTTGATTCGATCTTGGTTAAAACCAGAAGAACTGACGGTAGCCCTCCCTCCCTCCCTGATCTTCGGGACCGAAACATCTAGATACCTGTGGCCTGGATCTCAATCCAGGAGGCTTTTGCCAGAACCCGGTAGCCTTCCGGGGAGCAGTGACATGTGTGTCGCGTATGTATCTGCCTCTTTCTTCTTGATAATGCCCCCCCTTTCATACAAGAGCACGACGAGAGAGGCCATCCGCTAACAAGTGATCTGATTCCCTTAGATAAATGCGTCGGGCATCCTGGATGCCCTCACGGTAGAGTGGTGGGTACCGCTTACTGCCTTAACCGCCAGTATGCTCACTTCAAGCGTGCTTATCCAGTACCATGGAACCCACCAGGCATGGGCCGCATGGCCAGCAGTAGGAGTATCTTAGTGGGTGCTAACACTCGAACCGCATCAGACATGCCTCCTCCCCCCAGCTCTTGCGCCATTATGTGATGATGAGGAGACACCTCGTGTCTATGACGAATGGTCGACGAATGGCGCTTGTGCGCGAACAGATGATGGCGGGAGGGCCGATGTTGAACTTGGCCTTGGGATATGGTATACTTTCTCTTGTAATCACCCTGGGGAATCTATCAAGCACACAAGGATAAGACTGAGGTTGTACCTTACGTATTTTCCCGTTCGCCGTATTTATGCGGTTGGTCTGGGAGTTTATATTGCCGGCATTCCACACTCGCTGTCACCGAAGTGCATCATATGAGTAACAACATCCTGGACTAGCCTCAACAAGATCTAGCATCAAGCCTCCAGTCTTTCCTCACTTCACTCTCCTCACCATGAGAGTCGAGATCTTTTTTCATTCTGTTTAGTAGTTAGTCGTCTTAGTAGTACTCCCTCACCAGCTCATCGCACAATTCCCAAAGTCTCTTCCCAGAACCTCTCTTCGCGATGCCATCCTCAACCTTCCTGACCGTATTCCCGATCCTACCGGGTGGCACCACAAACCCACCATTCTTCCACCTGTTCCCCTCATCCTCCTCCCCTAGCCCAATATCCTCTGACAAGCCCGCGAAGGCCTCGACAAGCCCGCCCGTCCGCACCGGGTCCTACGCAAGGTAGTGGAACCAAGCCAGCACCGCGGGCGCGTGCTTCGCCAGGTCGGAACGGACCATCCCCGGGTGGAACGCGACGCTCACCAGCTCCCGCTCGTGCCGCCGCGCCATCTCGGCCGCGAGGATCGCGTTGGCCGCCTTGCTCTGCATGTACCTCGTCGTGCGCGCCCGCACGCCCTGCTGACCCTCGAGCGCCCAGTCGTCCCAGAGCACGCCGTCTTCGCCTGGCGGGAGCACGGCGTCGCCCGAGCCGGCCCAGCAGACGCGGGGTGGTGCAGTATTCTGATGTGGGGATGATATCGATGGCGAGACAGCACCAGCAGCACCAGCAACAGTGTGCCGTTGCGTCTTCATCATGGGCGTGAGGAAGTGTTGCAGCAGGAAGGGGCCGAGGACGTTCGTGGCGAAGGTGATCTCGTGACCCTGCGCGGACACTCCGCCCTCGGCGCCTTCTGGGGCGAGCATTATGGCTGCGTTGTGCCATATCACGTCGAGTCGTGCCTCCTGGCGCAGGAACTCGTCCGCCGTGGCTTTGATGGACGACAGGTCTGAAAGGTCGAGGCGAATGTGCCGGACAACCTCCGTCCCGGGGCTGGTTCGATGACTGGCGCTTGAGTAGTACGGCTTGGACGAAGTTATAATTTGCCTCGCTGTGTCGCCGCCGGAACGGGAGAGCAGGTAGATGCGAGTGGCGTTGGCGTGGTATAGAATCTTCCCGAGCTCGAGGCCAATCCCGGCCGTGCCGCCAGTTATGATGAAGACCTAGAAGAACAAGCAGCAAAATGGTCAGCAATTCTGCTATGGTAGTAGGAGTGTATAGCGGCCCTGTTAACTACTAGTGGTCTATGTGTCGAGACACTCGCTCACCTTCCCCTTGAGGTTAGGAACATCCTTCTCGGTGTACGGTAGCCGTTTTAGGCCAAGGGAGTGCAGTATTGTCGACATATTCTGAATACAAGAGCTCGGAAATGCTGATCACGATGCTTTGCTAAGTTTTCCCGAATCTTTTTCATCCACGAGTTCGTCAGGTCGAAGCCGCTTGCGCTGGACTTATATGCGGCCATACTCGCCACCGTCAGCCCCACCCGAGATAGCTCATCTCCCGGAATCTCGGAATCTTTCAAAGCCACCCCGATGGACAGGGACATAGAATGTGCGAACACGCCGTCTTGAAATCCAGACACCGTCTTCAGTGCCCGGGAAACAAGAATATCATTTCTTCGCAAGCGAGCAGACTATCGGAGCTTTAACTGACGATGCTTGGTAGTGACGTTGTCGACCTAGCTGGAGATAGCTCGTGTCTTTGTGCTTCCCTAAGTCCGAACCGTCCGTTGTCATCCACATGCATATGCATGTTAGGGTCCTAGATCGTCGGTCCAATATTCCCCTTTTTGGAAAATCGTCGTGATGAGGTTCCAGGATCCCGGAACTTCAGGGGCCTGGGATGTGACTCCGGAGATGCTCCACAACACCTGGGGTTCGCCTTCGCTTGACGACGGGAACTCGCTTGTTTCCTTTCCGGCTCTATAGAGGGTTACACTCAGTATTGAAAGACACGACTTCAGCCTCCTTCGTGTATCTCAAGCGAAACCCGCAAGCGTGTGTGGTTTAAGAGTAAAATCCATCGTTGCCATCGATGGGTCCCTTGCTCGAGTCCGGGCACACGCACTTCGTCGTTTTCTTTCTTTGCCTCCGCATCACCGACGTTGTAAGCTTCATGCACTTTCAGGTACAAAACCATTGGTCGTAGGTACCAGGCAGTGAGGGGCGGTAGGCAGGAGCTATTGTACAGATTCCTCCGACGGTTCCTCCTGGGAATCGATGATGAATACCGGCCAGCCGACCTTCCGCAGGCGCTCAATAATCGATTGTCGTCCGTAGAGAGCAAACGCATTGACGAAGTTGCCGTTCCAATCTCTCTCCTGTAGCGTCACAACCTTCGGGAGGGCTGAGCTCTCGTCGTAGCCCATGATCGCAGGACGGGAACGAGGCCAGCCTTGGAGGAATTCCAGCACGTTCATGGACCTGACTTCGTCCGGGACGCTGACCTTGGCCACATTCTTGTTGAAGCCACGGTAGGTTGCCGAGTCCATGGACAAGTGCGGGGTGGTTGCTAGAACATCCGCACGCATCACCACGGCGATCATCAGCTCCCGCAAGAGGATATCCGGATTCCATTGCAAGGCCGCGTTGGCCGCGACGAACTCGGCGCAGATATCGCACCAAGTTGCTCGTCCCTCGAAGAAACGGCGAATCGTCTCGTAGTTGGGGGCGTCCAAGTACTGGCGACGGAGGTCGAACAGGCGAGGCGCGTCGAGGTCGTTGGGGTCGAAATTGCCGAAGCGGACGACCTTGAGAACCCACTCGTAGAGAGACAGGTGGAGGCTCCAGGTAGATGTGGGCTTGAACAGCGGCGGACGACGGTTTGGCTTGTGAACGGTTGTGAGAACGATCTCGATGATGTGAGCTCTCTCGTCCGCGAACGGATAGCCTCGAATGATGACTGCACGACGCCGCCTCGGAGCCTGGCCGCTTTCGCGGTTGTAACGGTCGACCGCTTGCCGATTCGTGTCCGCGGCGCGATGGCAGATAGTAGTCGTAGCCTTGTTGGTTGGTGCATAGAGCAACACCCTGTCAAGGTCCTGGTGGTCGAGACAGATATTGACGAGGATGGCGATCAGGTCCGTCTTGCGGGGGCCGTCAAGATCGATGATGGGAAGGATTCCACAAGGCACTGCCGGCACTGCCGGCACTGCCTGGAGGACGTTTTCGGGGCGACCACCGGCGATTTTGAGGACGAGAGACATAAGGATCTGTCGGTAGGCTGCGTTCCGTGTGGCAAGGAAGTCCACCACGGGGATGATAATCTCGCTGCGGCGAGCAACGGCAATATAGTCTTGCTCCGCGGACTGTTTGTGCCAACTTAGTTGCCCTATTGTAGTCGAGATCCTCCTCAGAAGCTCGGATTTAAGGTCGTGTATACTTGTAAGGATGTCATCTAACACCGCGTTGCAAGCAGCGACGGTGTCGCCGTCGCTGACGCCGTTTATGTAATCAGGCCGAAGACGACGCACGGCTGTGCCAAGCTTGGTCTTGTGAGACTCGAAGGACTCCGGCGGACCGGATTCCCATCGGGCGGTGGCGCCAAGGTTGGCCTTGCCGAGATGCAGCTCCAAGAGTGATCGCAAGCCCACCCCTTGGACGAATTCCTGTCGCATCTTCTGGTCGAAGAGGAGCCGTAGGAGGCGTTCTCGCTGCTCCAACGTGAGCGGCGGAAGCACTCCTTGCACTGCATCCTCGGGAGCAGGGTCCGATTCGTCGTTGCCAGATGACTTGGTTACGATAGGGCCAGACGAAGGCAGGGAAAACGAGCTGTCGGTGACCACAGGGGGAGGAGCCGTGTCCCGAACTTCTGTCATGGCGGTCTGTGGAGAAGCCAACTTGGCCAGGGTAGAGATCTGGGACTTGGTGACGGCCACCGAGGTTTTCACATAGACGTATGCAGTCTGCGAAGGAGAATTCTCGTCCCAAGAGCCGCATGCTTTGAATGGCAGAGCTGTCGGGTGTGGCGCCGCCCTCCTCGAGGGGCGCAACGCGAACGAAGGCCACGAAATTGCCGGTGTGTCTGAAATGAGGAGTCGAGGGGGCCACCACCGTGGCCTTGAGGAGGTCGTTTCCGAGATTCCTCCCTCCGTAGGAGGCTCAAACCCGAGCTCGATTCTGTCGCCCTGCTTGACTCCTCGAGACAACATTGACTTGTACTCGTAGAGCTGGTAGGCTGTCAGCATCGGCCGAGTGGATAACACAGGGTCGCGTTTGACTTACCAACGCCGTGTCAAGTTTCGTAATGGCGAAATACTCTTGCGGCTCGTCGGACACTGGATTGGGCCGCTTAACGGTGACGAAGCGGAACTGGAGGGGGATGGCCTTGAAAGCCCCCGCCTGCCTGCATGAAGAACCAGAGTATGTCCTGAGCGGCTGACTGGAAGAGAGCGATCGCATAATCTTGGAATCGAGATGCACGGAAGAGAGCTGGGTGCTGCTTTCTAGATATGGTTGCCTGGATTCTCTTGTAGAGCACCTCCGGGTGCCATATCAGACTAAGATGGGTGTGGTAAGGAGCGAGGTCAGCAAATGAAATATAGATCAGACATCAGCCAGTGCCAGGCTTACCTGCTGCCCAATCCATAATCAAAGTGGTGCGATTTCAAGTCGGCTAGGACTTGCTCGTGTGTATCAAGAAAACAAGGGCTGTTGAGGATGAGCTGGTACTCGGTCCGGGCCAGAATATCACTCAGCCTTGCACCGGAGCTGCTAATCGGCCTATTCTCAAGCCAATTGGAGAAAGGGCCGCTGTAGGGCATCGGCCAGCCTTCGACGTTGGGCTTCTTGTTGCCTTTGAGACGAACTAGGAGGAGGTTGTCGACCTGCAGAATCTGCAATAGGTTTGGGTATTCTCGTAGCTTTTTATAGATTAAGAGGAAGCATTGCAAGGGCCGCGATTCCGAGCTTGGGCTTCATGTCCTCGGTAAGCTCAAAGCACTCCAGGAAGTCCAGGTCCTCCGTCCAGAACGTCACCCTGATTTCGAGGTTCTGCTCGCCGGGGAAATCGACCGAGAATCCGATGAAAGCAGGGGCCTGCGTAGGACAGGCCCAAGCAAGCTGGGCAGTCGGTTGGTCAGGGTTAGGGTCATCCTCAAGCTGACCGAGGGCGAGCTCCGCGTCTAGATAGAGCACAATGCATCTGCTGGCTTTCGTCCTTGCTACCCGCCACGCCGCCTGACGTGACAACGAGGCCATGGTTACGGCTGGAAGAAGGAGGCTGCAAAGACGGTGGCGAGTGAAATTGGCAAGGACGTTTGGCGGGAGAGTGAACGCAGGGTATGAGCAGGTTGATTTTGAAAAACAAAGCAAGATTTTGGGCAAGAACGATCTGTGGTCGAAATTAACGGAGGTAGTAGCGGGAAGGGAGAACCTCGGGCTGTTGCTGCCACAGCCGTCAAGTGACCTTGGAAACTGCTCTGCACACGTGAATGTAAGGTCTGGTAAGGCACATCCATGCCCCACCAAGCTAACACGGAGGTGAGGTAGTCTAGGTATTATTGTGTTTTCTCCGACGATGTATAGGAACCGGGTGGGTACTTGATTAGACTGTATTATAATACCACGGCGTGCTGCATGCGCTGATCGATCGGAAAACACCAGACAGCACATACAGCTCATAAACACATCTTCACAGTAATACATAACATGGAAGAGGCTGAGGAGATGCTAGACTGGATCTCCAGAGGTCGCAAGGCGGGGCGAGTTCCGAAATAAAGGGCGAGAAAAGGAAGATTCCTGGAAGTGAAATATCAGGGTCAGATAGCAAAATCAGAATAGGTACAAAGTCGTGGAACGTGCCGTGGTCACCGGTACCGACACTTCGAAGCCAACCCTTCAGACTCTGCTCGTCAGCCTGTCACCTATGTCGCCCTTGGCTACAAAACCCTTGCACCTTTGATTACAGGTGTAGAGTTCAGTGCTTTCCGGTTCGTAGTCTCAACAGTATCGGCCTTGAACGTCGTAAACGATGAAGCCAAGGCTTTCAGCATCTGACCCCCTTCATAGACCAATGAGTTAAAGTACTTTGTTCTGGTCAGTGCCACGTAGAGGTATAATTTGGAAAACGAGTGGGTGGGTGAGTGAACATATACAGGTAGATATATATGTCAGCGTCTTGATATGCATATGTGTGAGTGAGGATGTTTTAGATAACATCGGCTGTTGGAGATGACATCCAGTCATGGAAAGACGAGAAGGATCACGGCAGCACGGCGAAGACGCTCTCCTTCGTACGAGGGGCTAGCATGGTTAATGCAGGACTGTTCATTGAATACGTCGTCTGGAGAATGATATTATGTACATGTTACCAGGCAGAGACGCAAATCAAGGTCAAGATGCAACAGAGGCTCTATTACACGCCGCGTGGGACCGACAAACGCAAAACAAAACAAAAGAAAATCACCTGAACGCAACCGCAAAGTACATGCGCAGGAACCGGGAAAATGCTAACCGCAGAAGTGGGGATGAGGAAAGTGTAACGCGCCGGGAAATAGACATGTGCTAGGAGAACAAGACAGCAGGGTGATTCCACGCAGCTGGTATCAGACGAACTCAGCCGGGAGTGTTGGTGGATGGATGGTGGTGATGGAGTGTATCTTCGCGTCTTCTTTCGAGGAGACGCGGAACCTAAGAAGACACGGAACATGGGAGCTCAGATTGCAAATGGAACAGTGGGGGTGAACTGGGGGGACTAGCTTTCCTCCACCTTGCGAATAAGGGAATCTGATGGCCGCACGCGTTGGGCCCACTCGCTATGGTACCATTCCTGTTAGATCAAGTTCATCTGGCTATCGGATGGGTGGATTGCTGGTGTGAAGTTGACTGAAACGCGAAGGTAAAGCCTCAGCTTGTCGGGGAGACGTGAGAATGAGAAAGGAAAAAAATATAAAACACTTACGTCCAGCTGCCGTCGTAGACTTTGCGGTTCTCAGGCGGTCCCAGCTGGGCCTCGGTCAGCGCGGTGTCGATGATGCACGCCGTCACGCCGGTGCCGCAAGTCGAGATAATAGGCTTAGACGGATCAACACCCTTCTCCTGGAACACCTGCTTGATCTTGTCCGCAGGCAGGAAGGCCTTGGTGTTGGGGTCCAGCACCAGGTCCATCGGGATGTTGATGGCACCAGGCATGTGGCCGGAGGACAGACCAGGGCGAGGCTCGCCGGCTGTGCCAGTGAAGCGACCGGGTGACCGAGCATCGAGAAGCTGCACGCCCTCCGCGCCTTCCTTGTTATGGTCCAGCGCGACCTCGCGGACCTCCTCGAAGTCGGCCACGCGGGCCGAGTCCATCTCCGGGATCGGGTAGGTGCAGCACTCGACGTCGTACATGTTTCCGCTCTCGATCGGCAGGCCCTCCTCGCACCAGACGCGGAAGTTGTTCAGCACGTGGACCCTCGGGTGGCCGAACACGCGCAGGGTCCAGGCCACGCGGGGCGCCGAGAAGATGCCCAGCTCCTTGGTGTCGTAGACGACCACGGCGTCCTCGCGCCGGATGCCGAGCTCGCTCATGGCCGAGGCGAAGCCCTTCGGGTCGGGCAGCATGTGCGGGTAGGGGCTGTGGCGGTCGATGACTTTGTCGAGGTCGAAGAAGCGCGACTTGGGGATCCGCGTCTGGCGATATGACTCGATTCCCGTCCGGCCCTCGGGATCGTTGGGAAGGAACCACGCAGCGCTCAGGCACACGACGCGTGGGTCAGTGCTGATAGATGACGGCGGGTTCTTCTGTAAGGCCTCGTTCACCTCTTTGGGTGTGACCAAGTACGACGAGAATGATCGACGCTGTGACTGGGCGGCGAAGCCGCGGAGGAGCTGTACTCCCAGAATGATTTGGGAGCTTGACGCGGACTTGGCTAGAGGTGCTACGCACGCTGTCGGCGAGCGGAATACTGTGAATAGAGACATGGTGAAGGCGACACGCAGGTCAATTGGGAACTGGAGAATATCGAGACCTTGGTGAATTGGTACGCAGTTATGGTAGCTCGCTCGTTGTCGAGGAGTCCATCCAGATGATCGATTTGACCAGACTAATCTCGGGGTCCCGGGAAGGAGTGGAGATAATGGGATAGGATGACAAAGGAAAAAAGAGGCGGCAGAAGAGAAAGAACAAGTGGACAGGATAGACTCTGTGTCCAGGAATAGACAAGCCACAATTCCAGTCCGCCTATCGCCAATGCGCAGTTGGCAATGGGTCGTTAGGAGTTGCGAATATGTCAAAGAGTATGTCAACGACACGCGAGTGGAAAAAGTTAACGCATGCGGGGAGGTGCAATGGAGCGTGAGGAGAAGTTGTGTCTTAGGAGGTGGAGGCACGGTATCTTTCGGGTGGCCCAAGCTCCCGGAAAACCGTTGTGGGGGGTAGGTCCTCAATTTTTGGCGTCATCGGCGTCCTGCGCCGTGCCATTCGGGCAGGAGGAGCACAAGCTCATTATCCCCAACATGTGAAGGACGTTTTCAAAGGGGGACTTCTCAGACTTTCTCGCCCTCTTCTCCGTCACCTGCCTGTTAGTACTTCCAGTCCTGCTAATAATCCGAGAGAGCGAACTTGCACACGTTCTGATCTGTTGCCAGTCTCTGACCAGGCGAGTCAGTGACTCATTTGTTTCCCACTAGCCTGGGTTGTTTGTTTGTTTGGTCATTTTACTGCGCTATAACACAGGAGGAGCAAAGCATGAAGGTCAAGATCAAACAGTGGAACGCGGTCGCGACTTGGCGATGGGACATCCCTGAGGACGATGTCTGTGGCATCTGCCAGGTGCACTTTGATGGCACATGCCCGACCTGCAGGTATCCTGGGGACGACTGCAGTTTGCGTGAGTTGGGCTTCCCTATTCCCTTCTTCCCCCGCTCTCTCTAGCGTCATCTTGGGAGCGACTCGCACGCGATCAATATTGACGAACCCATTGCGAGAAGTATCGGGCAAATGCGGACACAACTTCCATATGGTATGACTCCTTCGGACCCCGGTTCCCACTCCCTCACTCTTCACGGAGGACCCTCACAACCGACGCAACTAACCTGCCTGCTCCCCTCCAGCATTGCATCCTGGAATGGATCAAGCAAGACTCCGCTAAAGGACAATGTCCAATGTGTCGCCAGAGTACGCCATCCTACACACATATTCTCTCCCATCTTCTGTCCCCGGTAAGAAGAAAGTCTCTGGTTGGCTGACGAGTTGGTACCGATCTATCTATCGGCGCACAGGGTTCGAGTGGAACGATCAGTCTGCGGGCGCCTCCGGATCTGCCTCGCAACAGCAACAACAAGCTCAACAGGGACCCGAGGTAGCTCTAGACGGAGCTACTTGATCGTGCTGTGTAGAGGAGTGAGTTGGGTTTCGAAGTTCCCGGTTGTTTTCTTATTTTGTTGTTGAGCGAAAGGACAATAATTCATACCAGGTCTCATTGGGTTCATTGGGTTCGTGGCTACAGGGAGTAGGGTGGGCGCTCGTAATTGAGAACTCTCAAAGCCGCTGACGCGTTCTTAGCACACCGTTGAGGTACTGTAGCTCCATGATAACGGTCATGAGAAATGACTCTTAACTAGGTACTAACAAGCTTGACACTCCCCACTGACCTGTAGGACTTCGGCTGTGAGTCCAGCTCTTTGGGCGAAAAAGTGTCTTTTCAAAATCCAACGGGCTCCGATGCAGACTGTCTCAGGGAAATTCCCCAATGAGGATATCCGGTGTTCAGATACCAAGCTTGGAAGGTCTACAGTTCCGACGGACTGCTTCACGTGGAGATAAGATAAAATGCTCTCCGAAGTCTGCCACCTCCATTGCTCACCTTTCCCACTACCCACCATCGGCAGCCTTCTTTTTGAGGACCGACCATCCAGGTGCTTGACGGGGCGAACTAGAAACGATGGTGCGGTCAGCCTTCTTGTCTGCCTTCCCCCCGCATCCACAGGAATTTCTGCCTTGACGAAATCACACGCCACCTTAGTCACGACTCTTCCCCTGCATCTTGCTTGCTTTCTGTGCTGCCAATATGCCACACCTTGCTTCTCCGGCTCCCACTCTCGCCGTCCCCGTCCCCATCCCCGACATCCTTGCTACTCTGTCACTTTGCTTTTGCTGCCCGCAAACTGCTGTCGAGTCTAGTAGCCTCCCGTCATGACCGATCGCGCTACTCGCCGGCTCTCGACCGAGGCCGGAGCCGGGGCCCAAGCCTCGTCGCCATCAGGACGCCAGAGCGCCTCGGCCACCCCGCCACAGCTCGGCGCTGCAGGAGGAGGAGGAGGTGGAGGAGGAGGTTCAGGCGTGGCCATACCAGCACCGCCCCGGCCCGACCGTCGCCGTCTATCGTCCAACTCCACGTCCCTCTCACGGTCTCCCGGCCTTCGCCCACCCCCGGAGCTTGCTCCCGAACCCGAGGCGGACCCGCCTAACCCAGACCCAGACCAGTCTCTGGCCCCACCACCAGCCTTCTCGCCCGTCTTCGCCCTCGTCTATGACGCCACGACTCGCACCACCCACCACCCTCGCGTCCACTACCTCTTCTCCGACGACGACCCGGACATCCTGACCGCCGCGCTCGCCGAGGCCGCCGAACAGCACTCACGCCCTTCTTCCGCCACCCAAGCCGCCGGAGGAGGAGGAGGAGGTGGAGGGGGTACCAGCCGACGACCCACCGAGCGCGCCATCGTCATCGACCTCGTCCCCAGCTCCGACGGCGGCAGGCCAGATTTCGCCGTCGCAGGCACGTCGTCCCTCAGCGCCGACTGGGCCGTCACCAACGTGCGGCCGAGCTACATGGACCCCGCCGGCGACAGGGGCAACGGCGGGGAGGACGACTCGCCCGCAGCGGGCGTGGGGGTGCTTATGCTGCGCGTCGAGGGCGTCGCGGTCGAGGGCGGCGGGCAGACGAAGCCCTCGGAAGGTTGGGGCGGTGGTGGCGGCGGTCACTCATCATCAGCCAGCAGCGGGTCGCGCGAGCGCGGTCCCGGCGGAGCGGACGAGTACGCCGTTTTGGCTGACGAGTTCGATCGGCGCATGGGCGTGCTGCGCCGTGTGGTCGAAGCCGGCGCGGGGGCCGCCGAGCAGCGTGCTACTATCGTTGGCGGTGGTGGCGGCGGCGGCGACGGTGGTCTTCTCGGTGCACCGTCGCCTGGGGACCCAGACACGTATCGAGCTGCTGAGGGGTCGGGTGCTCCAGGCAGTCGTGGGGGTGCCTGAAGCCTGGACGCGTTCATGGCTGGTAGCTCCTTAACATTCTTTCTGTACGCTCCTCGACATGGAGACGTTCATATTTGGGCCACCATCGCAACGTCGGGCCACACCGGACGAAACCGATGCCGGACGAATTCGGACCACCCACTCTAACCAAACGATCGCAGCCGTATATGTGGTTCGTTGTTAAACACAAGGTACTTTGTACGCCTCCCATGACGGCCGACACCAACGCCATGGCATACGCTCGACCCTGGTCTTCGGGGCCAAAATCCTACGACAGATACCCTCGGATCCGTCGGACCTGCCGTTGCGAGCATGTCTGGCCGATATCTCCATTCCTAACGCGCCACATGTCCTCAGCATTTCTGTTGAGTATTAGGGATCTGTCAGTCACCAAGCATCAGTGGAAAAAGACCAGCCTCGCTCATGAACCTACCTACCTATTCTGAGTGGCGGATGAACGTCACGCCTCTCCTGCCAAGCTCACATTGCAGTGAGGGAGGATAGAGACGAGGCTCTTGAGCAAATAGCCCCCGCTGCAAGCGATGCTTTGCAAGGTCCAGGACCCTCGGGAAGCAGAGAACCTCATCTCGAGAGGAGAACAACCCACCTACGAGTGGCTGCATCAAACGAGCACATAAAATGCCTTGGCAACCACATCGGTCAACCTTAGATCTAGTCACTTTTGTTTGATTTGATGCCTTTTTTCTGTAAACTAGCGGGAGTCTGGTATTCAATGGATATAGACAAACTCGTATTCTTCTTTGGCCTCCATGTTTGGCCCAACTGCCTACCTACGCTCTCGGAGTTGACTGGGTTCCTGCATCGATACAACTGAGGAGATCTTTTCTATCATATCTCCCAAAAGATGCTCGGTTGCACATACCAATCAACTACCAAGTGCGTCAAGCATGGGTCGACTGCATACGATATCAGCTGCAGGTACCTACCTCGGGCTGGGCACCATCTGGTCCTTGGTGTGCTAAATCTCCCATCTCGGCACGTCATCGAGTTGAGTTTATGAGAGGCTGGGCCTCAGCGCCTAGCTCTTCTCCCGAGCCAGTCCGTCTGGATGAAAGAAAGAATTGAAAGGGTTTGATTAAACGCCTATATAATGCTCGCAAGCAGGGACTCCCACAGATATACAGAAGGTCAGGGTGGACACGACACGAAAATGAGAAGCAACAAGACAGCAGCAGAACAGAGAAAAGAGAACAACGGACTGCTATCCCTTGACATCAAGTCGGAAGGGCGATGTGTAAATGTGGTGGTGGTAGTAGAGAAAGAAAAAAAACGCACTCAAGACACCTCCGCTCCATCCCAAGGACTACCGACGAGATTCCCTTTTCTGGTCACTCCTTTCCCCTCCACAACGCTCTCGCCACGGGTTCTTTGGTTCCAGTTGTGAACCAAGGATCATTTCCCCCCTTTCTCTCTCTCTCTCTCTCTCTCTCTCTCTCTCTCTCTCTCTCCCTCTCTCTCCCTCTCTCTCTCTCTCTGCGAGACCAGGGAGAGAATACGCCCCGCTGCGAAAATTCCCAGGCAAAACAAGCGAGCGAAAAGGTGTGTGCAATGTTTGCTTGATCGTATGTGGTTCCCCAGGAAACAAACCGACAGAAAGACAGACAAAGGAAAGCTGCCCTGCTGCTTTATTGCGCCGCCGCCTCCCGACCACGGACCGCGACGCCGTTAAGCAAGTGCAAGGCCCTACCACCAGGCAGCACGACGCGCTTCGCCTTGCTGCCGGCCGCGAGGCTGTCGAGGGTGAACTTGCCGCCGACGTCAGCGCCGCTGCGGGCGACCTCGATGAAGTCGGCGATGGGCTGGCTGACGGGCGGGAGCTCGTTCGGGGCGAGGAAGTAGCGGCGCTCGAGGGGGGCCAGGCCGGGGGCCTCGAGCCATCGCTTGTTGGTGACGGGCTTGTTGATGACCGTGAAGTAAATGGCAACGATGGCGGCGACGATGACAACAATGGCGACTGTTGCAGGAAGAGAGAGAAGAGAATCATTAGTATTACTGTACTTCAGGAGGAGATGCAGAATAGCCAGATACGGGGTAATAAGGGGCCTCAGGTCAGGCGAGCACTCACCAACAATGCCAAGGCAGATCCACTTCTTCTTGCGCGTCTTCTTGGCCGTGTCCGTCGCGATCGCGATCTCGTTGTTTCCCTTGTCGAGGTTCTCGACGACCTCCTCGCCCTTGCGCTCGATCTCGCGCACCTGCACGTCCTGCTGGACGATGAGCTGGTCGAGCTGCTCGAACAGCTGGGCGAGCTCGATGACCTGCTTCTCGATCTCCTCGAACTGCTCGCGCCGCGACCTGACGTTGCCGAGCACGGTCTGGCCGCCCTGGATGCGGCTGTTGAGCAGGGCCTGCTGGAACACGCCGTCCTGCTCCTCGGGGCTCCTGTTGATGAAGTCGTTGATCTCGGCCTGCGTGGCGTTGGGGTTCGCGATCTTGTACTGGCGCCCCATCTTCTCGTTGGACCGCTGGCGGTAGTCGCGCTCGAGCTGCTGGAAGTCCAGGATGGCCGCCTTGATCGCGCGGTCGACGCGGTTGACCTGGCCCGAGTTCTTGGGCAGGTCGGCCTCGGGCTTCTTCGACTTAATCTTGCGCACCTGCTGCGTCAACTCGCGGTACTCGTCCATGATCTGCTTCGACAGCCGGTCGATGTCCATCAGGATCGAGGTCTCGTCCCGGGCCGCCTCGTTGATCGATCGGTCCATCAGCACCCGCAGCTGCGCGAGGGTGTTACCAGTGAGCTGGCTGATACGGCCACTAATCCGCTCGCACTCGTTGATGATGTAGTTCGGGTCTTGTTGGGCGAACGAGCTCGCATTCTGCGCCAGGGACGCCATCTCGACATTGTTGGCTTGTCACACACGCACATGTTAGCTCTATCGTCGCTAGGCCATACCTGGATGAGGAGATATCGGCGAATGCCACGACGCCCCGGGTAACCGCAAGCCATCGACGACATCTCGAGTATCCCCGTTCGGTTCGCGCATCTCAGCACATCTCGGCACTTACATCCATAATCATCGCGTCCCATTGACGGGCTCGCGTAGGCATTGGGTGACGCGCCAGGCCGAGGGCTCTGACCGAACTGCCCCACAGGAGGGCGTGATGGTGCCGGGGAGTTGTAGGACCCAGCTGCTGGCGAGCCATACTGGCTGCCACCGCCCCCGTAGCCACCGCCTTGTGAGCTAAACGACCCTTGCTGGTTGTATGATTGGCCGTAGCCGCCAGACTGGTTGTTGTTGTATGATTGCCCATAACCACCGCCACCACCGCCGCCGCGCTGGTCGAACGGGTTAGGTTGTCCACCGTATCTATCCATTGGGTGCAGTCAGCGTGTGTCCGTCCGTCGCGCGAGTCGTCCGTCATTGGACATATAACAATGATAGTAACAAGGTTATGGGGGGCCATGGGTCGTCGGGGGTGGTCGAGGGACGGCGTAAACTAACCGGGACTGGCTCATGTTGTTAGCATCTAGTGTCAATCAAAACAGTGTGATAAAGAAAATGAATATCGCACGATGCTATTTCGTGACGAAGTGAAGAATGGCAAAATCGAATTGCTGTTGTCCTCTCCTGCTCAGAGGAGGAAGAAAGCTCGAAACTGCTTCATTGTAGACCCACTCGGTTCCATCGTTGAAACAGAGCGAAGGATAAGGGGTGAAACTCACCATTGTGAGGTGAAGGCAAAGAAAACTGGCAGACGACGAGGTCGCGGCCGACTGAGCTTTCTCTCAGCGGACTTCTGGCTGCCTCTTGTCTGAGTTCTTGATGGTGCCCTTGTTACTCCCACTTAGAGGCCTTCAGAGGCCCAAAGACGAGGAATTGCGTGTACTGTGCGAAGGAAAGAATGGTGAGAGAAAGGCAGGGGGCAAAGATCCCAAAAGAAAAACCTGACTCGATCGATATGATAGATGTTGATGGAGGAGATTGAAAAAAAAATCAGGAAGAACTGGACGAGGAGATTCTAAGGGAATGGAGGTGGATGAGGACAAAAAGGAAAAGAGCTGGTGATGAATGGACGAGAAAGAATGGGAGGCGTTGGCTGATGATGGAAGGAAGCGTGCCCCGAGTCTGAAAGGGAGCGCAGAAAAGTGAAGTGTTTGGCCACTGAGCGTCCGTGGCTTGGCCGAATGGTGTGGACGGTGGACTGGGGCCAAGAGGGACCGGCCTGGAATGAGTTTCTGGATGGCCCTTTATTAACAATGATACCTCTTGGCCCCACAGTCGCGCCGCAATCTGCGCGAGGTTGATCTGCCAAGGCCAAGTCCTCCCGGATAAGCAATCTGGGCGAGAAAAGACCCTTGCTGAGGTTGCGGAAGGGTCTTCCTGTCGCTTCTTGCAGGGGCCGGACCCATGCTGCTACGCTATCTGCCGCTACAAGCTTTCGACTTTCAGCAGTCATTTTCTTGGATCATCCAGTCAACTCGTTCATCTCTGGAGCTGCTATCATTTTTCGCCATAATCAAAATTGGGCCGTCAACTCGTCACGAGGTAGGCTCGATTTCGCTTTCTTGGAGATAGATTCATGTAGCGAAAGAGAGAGAGAGAGATAGAGAGTGTGTGTCTGCAAGACCGTTCGCCGTTGAGCAGGACTGCCGAAGGACAACATGGGCAGAGTTTCCAACGAGCCCAGCCCATGCCGTCCATGCTAGGGGCGCCCAAAGCGGCTGATGAGCGGTTTGGTGGGACACACGACTCATCCGACTCTTTGTCGGTTTCAAAAAGCTCTCCAATGGGTCGGATCGACGGGACAGCAGACGATGATGATATGGCTGAGAGCCGATTTGAGAACTATGTCCTCTTTGAGCCAAGAAGAGACTGTCTGGCATAACAGCCCGTAATAATTCTCCGACAGCAAGTCTGTCTCTATCTGACAGTCAGCGAGAACTGAGAAGAGCCGTCAAGCTCTTACTGTATGTATTACGGCACTACTATCAACTTGGTAGGTGCTAGTTGGGATGTGGTGAACCAGTTTGCGGCAAGCTGAGGAGGCCTTCAGCTAGCGATTTCAATATTGCTTAAATATCCTTGGCCTTGTCTTGCCCTGTTGGTGGCGTCGCCGCACTGTTTGGTCTCCTTTTTCCGCCTCGAGAAACCATCTCAACGGATGATTCGAACCCAGCTGACGTGCGATTTTCCCATCGTCCATCCACGCAACTCTTTTCGTATACTGATTGTCCAAATTCTCACCAGACTGTGACGGAAACAAGGACGCCCGAACAGCAGTAAAATGCAACCGAATGCAGTCAGCTCATGCAGACCAGACTGTATTTGTGGCGAACTAGAGGGAGACTATTATCTCAGCCCTCCCTTTCAGCAGCCTTCAGCCCCCAATCTAACTCCATTCAGGTCGGTCGGGCAGCGCAAATGCGCGCAGGGTCTTGCAAGTTCCAGAGTCCCTCTTCGGTGGTCAAGGCCCGGGGGCAAAGAGGGGAGAGACGGGAGAGAATGGATCGAGGAGATAACGGGGGACGGAGCGGATTCCCGAGTGAAATGCGTTCATCTCTTTTTTTTTTTTACGACGATGAGTCTTTGTTGTGGATGAGTCTATTTCAGGTCCCCAACGGCTGGCCGCTCTCGCCTGTAACGAACTGGACCTGGCCGTGCATCCAGACCATCTCCACACCTCCAAACCATCGTGCCGCACTAGGCCCAAATGGTGGCGCTGGAGAATGAGGATGGAAGCTGGGAATCCCGTTCCCGCTCCCGAGTCCGGGGAAGCTCCCAGCAGTATCGGCCTCATGCCGCATCGTCGGGTGTCACCACGAGCTCGACAAGGGAAACAGGTCTACTTTTCATTCATGCTTCCTCCATTGTCCATTTTCGTTTCTCCGTGGTGGCTTCTCGACTACAACTCTCAGAGTGTCCCACCAGGGATTCGTCCTGTTCTCAGCAAGGAAAAGCCTCGACTTTTCGAAACCCTGACGCACAGCTCCCATCCCAGTTGCAAAACGCCAATAGTTGGGGAACGATTGGCGATCTTTGATGCTCGGTTCGCACCACCCGCACGGCATGTTGAGGACCACGGAGGATATGGCAGACTAGAAAATCCATAGAAATAAAAGGAGGCGGAGTTGGTTGGGGAAGTGGTCAAACTATCAAACCAGCAGACCCCAGCGAACCTAAGCATAGTCTTCCCATCGAATGACACGCCGTATCTCTCTCTACCGAGTACCTGAGCCTTACCTAGCACTTCTTATTATGATGTAAAAGTCGCCCCGTACGAAATATTTCCGGGTACCATCCGCCGACGATCAAGCTCTGACGCCTGTAAACTCCTCCAAAAAGCCCCACATCCCAGAGAAACACCGTCCACGGTCGCCTCGTTTTCCGGGTTTACACAACCGCGTACGCTGCCGCGTAGCTAACACTAGAGTCATGCACCGCCTCGACGAGGCTGCTGCGGTCGTAGTTGACGAATGTAAAAACGCAATCGCCCTTCTTCTCCTTCTCGTCATCCTCCTCATCCTCCTCCTGTTGATCCTCCTTCTTTCCTCCCTCCCTCTCCTTCTTCAGCGCCTCCAGCGCCGCCATGACCACGCCGATCGGGTGTCGGCCGCACACCGTGTTGTTCGTAACCTTGAGGTTGTCGACGAAGGCGTCGTGGCTGCCGGACTCGATGGCGTCCATAGCCAGGTGGTCCAGCGCGTAGATGCTCACGTGGATGGGTACGGGGGGGGACGTGGTCAGCTTCGGCAGTCCGCCGGCGAGGATCGACGGACCTCCTTCCAGGGGGTCCCCCCCGCGGCGGTTGGACCGCGACAGGTTGCGCAGCGAAGCGACCGTGCCGTTGGGCGTGTAGGCCACGTAGCTGAAGCGGGCGCCCCAGTGGCAGAAGTCGGAGCTGACGACGAAACGGTTGGCCGGGTCGCGCAGGTAGGGGAGCAGGAGCTCGCCGAAGGCCCGCTCGGCGTCGCGCTTGTTGTCGCCGACCAGGATGGGCACGATGGGCGGCCACATCGTCTCAGCAGTGTTGTTCTTGCCGAAGGTCTCGGCCATCCGGAAAGCGAGGTAGGGGAGGTGCATCTCGAGGCTGTGCTCGTTCTCGTCGCGGCCGCGCGGGATGTCGGCGAACTTGCCGGTTTGTCTTAGCTCCTCAACGGTCTGGACGTCGACGCGCAGGTCGCCCAGGGGGGTGGCGTAGTTCGCGAACGTGCTCAGCGCGCAGCCGGAGAGGTAGTATGTGTGAGACGGCCCCAGGACGAAGACGCGCTTCGCGCCGCTCAGGTCGAGGACCTTGTAGGCCCAGGCCGCGCAGGGCCCTGAGTAGCTGTAGCCTGCATGCCTGTAGTGCAGAGGCGGTGGTGAGGAAAGGAATCCAAACGATCAGCTAAGCTGCCAGCCGCACTGGTGTTTTGGAGACAGCCAAACGACGTTCAGAGCGCCGTTTTCAAAGGAAGGCAAGAACCAAAAGCTACAGGAAAGGAATGATTCCTTACGGCGCAATGATGGCTCTGGCACCTTTGATAGGCAAGTCACTGTCGTTGATCTGGTCGGGCACGTTGGACAAGTGGTGTTCCAACTCGACCGACAGCGACTCGTCGTTGTCGACGTACCAAGACCCCGCATGCGTAGCCCGCCTCGTGCCTGACATCGTTCGTCAGGTCAAATGATACCAATCCCGTGAGCAGCTTGGTTCAATCTGATTTTGATCTGCCGGAGTCCTGAGGAAAGGTTGAGGGGATGTTGTGTAGTGATTGTCAGGTCTGAGAAGGAATTATGATTTGTCGTTGGGTTCAAGTCTAGATTGCTGCCTCGCCTCTGCTCTGATCCATTGAGAAGCTTGAGCTTGAGCTTGCTTGCCTTGTCCAAGCTTGCCGCTGCGTGGTCACATCACTGCCTGCCCCTCCTCCATACTCCTACCCCTCAGGCACCACACCCACCGCCGCAACATGGAACACGCGCCATGCGGGGCAATGGGGAATTCCCAGTAACAACCACATGGCTCTCAACCAAATATTGGGGCAATTCAAATGTCGGAAAGATAAAATGGTTATGCCTAATGAAAATGCTACGAAGTGAATCTCCCTAGTATTCCCGGAAACAACCGTTCAATCGCTTATTCTATCAGTCTTCGGAACCGAGGCTCTTCCAAGTGTCTCAAGAAAACTCATCATCAACCCCCTTGGCCCTTTCTGCCGTCTTCCGCTCCTTATTCGCCTCAGCCCACCACGCGTGCGTCTCGTCCTTGCTGGTGCTGTCACCGTTCTCGTCCAGATCATCCCAGGGATTCGGCGTCAGGATGTAGTGGACGTTCTTGACCTGGTCGTCCCTCCAGATATGATCGTGCACCCCCTCCCACCGGAGCGTCTTGAGCGCATTGTAGACGTACGGGAGAGCCACCCAACGGCCGGTGAAGAGGTTCGAGAGCAGAGACTGGTCGGCGAAGTCAAGGTCGGCGGCGTTGTCCTCCATATAGTCGACGATCTGCTGGAACACTTCTTTGGAAGGGTTGACGACCTGCAGCCCGCCGTTGATGATGGGGAGTGGCACTGACGACGGATCGGCACCCTCGGACTGCGCTTTCTCCGGAGTCCCGTGCTGCGCCGTGAAGGCGCAGTTGGACGGCACCCAGTCGCGTGGGTATTGCGGCTTCTTCAGTGGGTTGCAGGTGCAGGCGTAGCTGGCGGCGAAGACCCTCTTGGAGTCCGGCCCTCCCGCAGCGGCGATGGCCGGCGCGTCCAGCTCAAGCTCCATCAGCTCGTCCATGTTCTGTAGGACCAGCATGTCCGAGTCGAGCTGCACGACCCGGTCGTACGCGGTGAGCGAAAACGGTGTGAGCTTGCTCCAGCAGTCATAGAACCTTGGGTCCGCGCTGTAGTCACGGGTCGACTTGGTCGGCAGGAGGTACTCGATCCGCTGGGCCGGGATGCCGCGACGCTCCAGCGCAGCACGCCCGCTCTCAGGGAATGTGTCCGTATAAAGAGCCACGAGAGGGTATTTGGAGTTGTTCTTGCGCAGCGAATAGTCCAGCGTGAAAAGTCCCTCTAGGTAGTCCAGATTGGTAATCAAGGTCGTCCAGACCCGTTTGCCGTCGGCCATGATTGCGGTCGGACTTTCACTTTCCCGGAACTCTTGGCTCGCGTTTTGTCCACCTTGCTTGGAACGGCCGGCGAAGAAGTAACAAGGAGGTTTTGGTCCGCTGTGAGGCTTTTAAGTTGAGGGGAAGCGATTCAGCATTCTTTGCCAGGAAGGAAAGAATCGCATCCGACAAAAGTGGGAATCGGAGATGGACCAGTGCTCCGGCGATGATTCTCGGGCGCGAGCTGACCTCCGCACTGGCTAAGAGATGGGACTACTAGGTGAGTCACTATGGACTGAATGACGGATTGTTCACCGCGTCCTGTCGGACTGCGATCGGACTGCTCTCAAGTACGAAATACGGATCCGACGTACCCAGAGTGACCGTCACGACCGGTGTCTGGGGCCCGGACTCTCCGTTAGCCGCCTCTGGCGCTTTGTGCTGCGTTACCAAACAGCAAGGCCATGTGAACTTGAAAAACCACGTGGGGCGAGTCATTTATCCAGCTCGTTTTCTGCATGACACCAACTCGCACGCCATCGCCTAGGGCTATTATTTTCCATTTGCATGTATCGAGTGGCCGGTGCAATGAATATCGCCGGTAGTTGATAGAAGCTACTAGCTGCAAAGCATATGTGTGAGGGGACTAGAGAAGCACTGCGAGCCGAAAATGGCCGTCAACAATCGCCACATCCCGAGAGCTGCCTCAGTCACATGCGCTTACACGTACCATATTGCTACTACTAAATGCGCATCGATTCTTTTCCTGTTGGATTCGAAGCAAAGCGAATCTTATGCGGGTTGGGTTATGTGCCAAACAAGACGGACTATAGAAAATGTTTTGGAGTTGCAGGGAAGCTTTTGTGCAACCTAATGTGCACCAGCATGTGCGTTTAGAAGACAATATTCACTTATCTTAGAGGGGGGATGCAAGAAACAAGGCTATGAAAACGGCTTTCATCCCACCAGGCTACTAGACCAGCAAGAGGTTGTGATGTGCTCACTTTTTCACTATGTCGACACCTATGTTTGGCAACGAACGAAGTCCCCCCATTCGTCCTCATCTCTCCCATGCTCTCGCACACAACCAGCACAATCATTGGCAGCACCTATTTCCGAAGACGGGAAGCGAATAGGTAAACTGATCAAATAGCCCATTCATAAGCCCTACTCTTTGATACTCTCCATCACTATAATTTCCAACAATGAAGCTGTTACTGAAAAAAGTGAAAATCTCTATCTGTAAGGCTTGTGATATTTGCCGAGGGTATTTAAGGTGCCGTTGCCTCAGCTTTTCTGCAGACACTCGAGCTAAGAGATCCTTCTTCTCAAGCTACCTACTCCGCAACTGAACACTACGACCAATCCCTAGCCAGATCATCACCGCTCAAGTACATCACGCTTGAACACTATGGCCATCACGAGGCACATACTCGATCCTGAATGGGACGTCTTGCTCACTATAAAGAGGTCTGACGTGGACCGCTCCCAAGCCGAAGATAAAGATCCGACCGGGCAAGCCAGTCAGAAGAACAAAGCCTTGCACGGCCACAAAGAACGTCCGTCAAATTTCATGTGCTATTTTCTTGAGGAAGAGGTCCACTTCGTCGTGTCCTCGAAGCACTTGAGTCTAGCATCCCCCGTCTTCAAGGTCATGTTGGAGGGGGGCTGGCAGGAGAGCCAGGTCCAGAACGACGGCTACCGCCACATCGAAATGGAGGGCTGGCTTCCGGCGGCCATGCTCATCGTGATGCGGGCGATCCACAGCCAGACCACCGAGATCCCCCGCACGTCCGAGTTTCGCCTCGTGCTACACGTCGCCCTCCTTGTGGACTACTACGACTGCCTCGAGTCCGTTCGTTTTGTCGGCGCGACTTGGATGAGGGACCTCAGGCTTCACGAGAAGGACTGGCGGCAGATGGGAGTAATGTGGGATGAAGAACACAACCTGGTCATGCACATGTTCATCGCGTGGGCCTTTCGGGACGACCAGGTGTTCGAGAACATGACGAACAGGGCCATCAGCCTGAGTCACAAACCGCTGAGCAACTGCGGCTTCCCGCTTCCGGCTGAAATACTCGGTAAGTGTTATTCAGGGGTATTCAGGGGTAGTTGTTTAAATTCTCGACCTTCCCAACCTAGACCAGACTCTCTTCAAACCACTAACCGCCACGCCAATCTTGTGTGCTAACCGTATATCTTGCTCCTTATTAACAGAGGAAGTCAACGACCAGCGCCTGAAGCGCCTTCATTTCATCACTGGCACCCTGTGCAAAGCCGAGGACCGACTCGCAAACGACTTCGCGAGCGAGAACTGCAGCATCGAGTGCAGGATGATGCACCTCGGATATCTGAGCCGTGCCATGTGGCAGGTCGGCCTCGCTCACCCCAAGCCCCCCACAGCGGGAGAGGAGGAGCCCAAGCATAAATACGACTTGTGCGACGTGCTAGAGGCGTTAGAACATATGACACCAGAGGACAAGATAGCGCCTCGTGCACCGGTACTATAGTGCTGCGGCATGCCGCACTGCCCGATCGCGCGAAGGATGAACGTCTTGCGTCGGCTCGGGGAGTGGTGCAGGGCGGGGCTCAGGTTCAGAGACTTCTCGCCTCCCTGGCTCAAGCGGTTTGATCGCTCAGCCGAAGATGACCCCTTGTTGGAGATCGGCGAGAAGTGGCGTGTCAAGGCCACTGGGGATTTGGTCCCCATCCTCCCTGAAGAGCCTTGGGCTTTCGACGATGTCCCTAAGAACTTTCCCACCTATCACAACTGGTAGTAGCTAGTACGAGCCACGGGAGCACGCATGGTGTTAACTCCTAGGGTGTACCGCTCACTCACTTCTCTATTTTCACTTGCACAGTGGATATCTCCTAACATTTCTTTACCTACATGTGGAGGTAGGTACTTATGTACGAGGTATGCGCAGTCGTGGTACATACGAGTACGATATACGACAGATGATACCCCAAGGTAGCTTAGTAGCAGACCGCAATACATAGCACTCTACAATACAGACACAAGTCTGGGCTTAAGTACCATCAAGATACATCAGAACAACTTGGGGGGACATAGACTACCCGAAAGCGAAGCGAAATCTGGACCTGCAGATCTTTTCCTATTTCAGAACTGGGGACGACTAAGTTTGAACCTTGAATGTGTCATGATTTGCCGCACCGCTTCCTTGGCACCTTTCTTCGACCGAGATATCTCGGTCGTTCCTCATTGGGGCCAAGACTGTGGCTTTGATGGTCGACGACGACGAACTTACCTACCTACCCATGAATTTGTCAGCAGCAACATGTTTGAGCCGTCCAACATGAGATCGGTGGAACTAACAGCTTTGGTACAGAGTCTGATGATGATGGATATCTCGTTCATAAAATACTGCGGCTATATATACCAGCTGAGGGGGATCGTGAAAACAATCTTCAAACCTCCCAGCTCGAATGCCACAAGCTAGACTTGGATACCTTTGATCCTTCCAAACCAACCACCTACTACGATGTCCCACCTTCGATACTTCGCCTACCCTGGGTATGGCGTTACTCTGCGAGAACAGACGAGCTACAGCCAGGCCGTCCGCGTGGGTGATCGGATAGAGACGTCAGGCCAAGGCAAGAAGACATCAACAGTTTGCCGAGCCCAGCCCCTCCATGAACTGTCGACTCTCACCCTGACTGACTAACGTAAGAACACATCGCAGGCGGCTGGGATGTGGCAACAGGGGAGATCAGCAAAGACCTCTTCGAGGAGATCGACCAGGCCTTCAGAAACGTCGACCACACTCTGAGGGATGCCGGCGGCAAGGGCTGGTCGCAAGTCTTCAAGCTCACGATCTTCACGACGGCCGAGATGGACGAGCCCGTCATGGCCTATCTGGTCAAGAATCTCAAGCAGTGGATGCCGGATCATCAACCTATCCTAACGGGCATTGGTGTCGCCGCTTTGGCGCTTCCGGGGATGCGGGTTGAGATCGAGGCTGTGGCGCACGACCCGGAAGGCGCTTCTGCTGGGAAGACGAGCTAGAGAGAGGGAGAGTCGAGGGCTGAGAGAGAGCTTCGGGGGTTTCCTAGGCACGACTAACAGGTCATCAAAGGATACATCATTAGATTCATCCTCGGAAGGGGCACAGAGTAGGGCAATGAAACGTTATCAGAGGTTAAAGTACTGTAAATAAAACTCTGCTGAGCACCGATACGCCTAGAGGTTTGAATGGGAGCCGAAAAAGGAGAGATAGAAGAGAGTGGGAAAAAGGGAAGTGGAGAGCAAGAACCAAGAAAAATAACAAAGTGCGTGTGCCCGGACTCGAACCGGGAGCCCATCGATGGCAACGATGGATTTTACCCTTAAACCACACACGCTTTTTTTTTATGAATAATGAGTGGCCAATGCGCCATTATGGACGCTGTGGTGGTCCACCACGAAAAGCCCCAGCACCAATGGATGCGTTGTTACGTGAATACCAGCGTCGTCAAGAAGGTGGATTTCAACTACGGCGACCGAGTGAAGTTTGATCATTTTCGACGCCTTCGCTATGAGAATCCAGAAAAGCAAAGCCGATTGATTGATTTCCGTCTTTCTATCCATCATATTGGGCCCGGAAGAGATAATAAGGAAAGGAGAAGGAAAAGGCAAAATCGCACCGTTATTGAAAACCTTGGCCCTGAACACGGCCCAGTCTATGGCATCTGGTGGTGCCTTTGGAAGGGAATTAAACTTATCCCACGAAAAATATCCTGAAAACAATCCAAGACAGACTCCTGTCGCTGCCCAAGCTCTACCATGAGAAAAACCAAAAGAGAATAGCAGAAAAGCAGGGCGGCTAAATGGAAAGGGGGAAGGAGGGTAAGGGAGATTGAAACGCTTTCCAACGTGAAAATCAAGATAAGAATGCGATGGGCATAGGAGAATCTACGGGGCTCATGCTGTCGACTTGGGCTTCTTGCGGATTAGGCTGGCGTTGAGTACGTTGACTTTGGGCGCCTCCGAAGCAAGGCGGGATGCATCCGGGGCGCCGTCTGTTCCAGCATCATGTTGCACAGAGCCAGGGCCCGAGTCCTGTTCATCCTCGGGCTTGCGCTTCTTCCTCACGAGAGAGCCGCTCAGCACGTTAATCTTGGGCTGATCAGCTTCTGCGAGGGGCGGTGAACTATTATTACTGGTGGTATCCGAAGCGGCATTCTTGTCGCTCTCGGCCTTCTTCCTGACGAGGCCGGCGCCGAGGACGTTGACCTTGGGTGGTGCTTGTCCCGATTCGCCAGAGTCCTGTGTCTTCTCGCCGTTGGTGGACTCGGCAGGCCTCTTCCGCTTGATCAAGCCTGAGAGATTGCTGACTGTCGCCAGCGGCCCCGCGCTGGACGCTTCGGTTTGGGAAGACGCCGGCCGCGACCCGAACACCTCGAGACCCCAGGCAGATCCGTGGCCGACCTCGTTGATCCACCGCGCCGTGCTCCCGGCCGCCAGATCCAGGTTGGCGAAGTCAAGGCGAAGCAGAAGCTCGATCGATCTCTTGTAGCCGTCCTCCTTGACCAGCCGACGACCGCGGCCTTCGGGCGGCCAGTAGTAGTACGCAGTGGTTATAGGGCGGTCTACGAGATAGTTGCGCTGGCTCGTCTTGACGCGGGGTTCCCGCGGCATGATGCGGCCAGTCAGCTTTTTCTTCTTCTTAGGCTTGGTAGCTGTGCGCTTCGAGGACGTGGAGTCCGACGTCTTGGGCGTCCTGAGCGATTTCAGGGGACTGCTCTGTGGCGTTCTGACGGCGAGTGTGTAGCTGTTGCTCCGGGATGGTGTGGAAGGGGTGGTAGATGGAAGCGAGGAGTCGAAGGAGGCGTTCGGGGTCGAGGTTGATCCGGTCTGCGACAACAGCCGCTCGTTTGGCTCTGGAGGGTCCATAACAATCCAGATGAAGCCGGTAAGCCGGCCGGCCGAGCACTCCTGACGGAACTCCATCAGCTCCCAGAACTGTTCCAGGTTGTGCACACTCTTCCATGCGCCGTTGCGGCTTTTCCCTTCATCGGCCTCGGCATCTAGCTCGTCGCGGAATCTCGACTTCGGGTCATCGGGATATCGGGGAATGAGACATCGCGGAGGAACCCAGTCATATTCGTACGTGTAGTGCGAGATCTGCTCGAGCGGGTGGCCGAGCAACCAGTCTGGATTAGGAGTATTCGCCGGGGTTCGTGGGATGAAGGCCCTGGTCTCGTATGTATCCAAGCCGGGGACTATCAGGTAGCCCTTGACGCTTTGCCAAGGTGGCCTATTCGACAAAGTGGTCTCTGGAGACTCCAGCAGCGGGTTGAGGACCTTGCACCACCACCTAACCAGCCCGCGGTCGGTCAAGACATGCTTCCCCTTGTACTCTACGCTGCCTGGGAACAGATACTGGCCTTGCGCCCGCGCGAATAGGCTCACTATCGACTGGATTCCCTTGCGCCGGCGCTGGCTGACGAGATATGATATGAAAGCGGTGGTGACTTCTCGAATCGGCGAAGGCGTGCCTTTTGGGAGGTTGAGGAGTTGGAGAAATCCGGTGGAGTCTGCCTTGGAGACGAAGAAGGTGCTGGAAAACGCGGTGGTGAAGATGAGTATCTCCAGTGCGAGCACGAGGACCTCTTGCGCCCCGCCAGTGTCCTTGTCGCTGAGCCTTGGAGAAGGCGTTTCAAGTTGAGACTGGGATGGGGCGTCTATCGAGAGGGCGAGGAAGTGGTTCTCGCAGTAGGTCCGGTCCGGACGCACGTCTGGCGGCGCCGAGTAGAGCGCGTCGGTTCGAGTCGGCGGGGTAGAGAGGTGGTAAGCGTGAAACTTGTATCCCTTTGGCAACGCCTTCGAAAGGATCTGGAGAAGCAGGGCGCTGCTCTGGTGTGGATCGGCGCCGAAGCTCGAAGGGAGCGACGCCATGGTCGTGAGGCTAGGATGGCTTCAAGCTTTACCACCTCTCTACTATACGATGCTTTGTGAATTGAGAGATGGCATGCGTCGTTTCTGGGAGAAATTCGAGCTTATAGGGGCGACGTTTTTCTGGTGCTGTTTCGGATCGTGTTGCGCATGTTCGCAGCCTCGAGTACCTTATTCGCACGCTCCCTGACCGCGCCGCCGCGTGTTGCGCCCAACGAGCTGAAATCGCGGGGTAGTTGTAAGCTCTCTGATTGGTCAATGCTCCCGTCCTGATGTGCTAGCTCATTTAAGGCTAGTTAGACCCGCTGGAGGTCCCCATAGTCACGTGGATTGGCGACTGGCCGGCGAAATGTCGGGTGAGACAGAGTCGCAAAAAAAATCCTCCAGCAGAAAGCATCATCGCCGTACGGTACCTCTAACAAACTAAGGACGGGACGGTTCAGGCCCTCCTCTTTCAAGACCAATCTCAACCATGGCGTTTAGCTGCCCAAGGGGAGGGCTCTCCATATCAAGGCAGGCCCTGCGCCATTGCAAGAGCTCTCCCGGGTTGCAGCCTAGTTTCTTGTCCGCGAGACAATTTTCGCGGTCGATTATTCGACGAGACGAGAGCCAGACCCAGGCCACGGAGCCTCCCTCATCCAATCTACCAAGATGGGCGCACACCCCGGACAGAATGAAGGCGCCGTTCTCGTTGTCTATTGCGAAGAACCCTGAACGCCAGATTTGGGCCGTCAACGAGGACCCTGAAAAGCTCGACCAAGTTTACCGCAACCTGCTGGGACACAATGGCGAGAAACTGCTCCCAGAGGAGCTCAAGTGGCTAGCAGTCACACACAAGAGCTTTGATCAGGGCAGAAGAGGGTTTAACACGAGGCTCGCGCACTTTGGTACGCCTTCTCCAAGTTCGGCTATCGTGAACCCACCGTTGGAACGCGCCGTTAGAGCTCCGGGGTCCGGCAGCTACCGTCGTCCGACTCGGAAAGGAGCTACGCTAACAACACACGATTTGACAGGGCGGCACATTTTGGTCCTCGAGTTGACACGGTCTATAATGGCGTCACCAGCGTATGCGGCGAACGAATCGGAGCAGCCAGAAACGAAAGACGACTCGCGGTGGCCTTTTGAGCACCCAGCCCTTGCTAGGGTTGACAAGCTCACGAACGCCCTCCCGCAAGACGTAATTTCCCAAGAAAAGATCTCCAAGTTTGCTTTGGACCAGGGGCTTGCCGATGTTGTGCGGTGGAAGCCAAGAAACGTACGTACACATAACATACCTACCTGCCTGCTGCCCTATCCAGCGGCTCGTTTTTTTTTTGTTTTTTTTTTAACCAAAAAATTGATGAACGCCCTTTCACTGGTGACAAGCCACTGACTACTAATCTTCATTCCTATAGCCACAAAGCATGAAGGGCTCTGGCCAGAATGGTGTCCTCCAGGGAACGATATATGCCATCCTGGGGGCCATCTCCCTCCAACATGGCGCCGCGGTGGCGAGCAAGATATGCAGGGAGAGAATATTGCGACGACTTCCTGAATGAGGACTGGCACCTGTTGGGGAAGTTCTCTGTATATATCATGTATCATATATCTGGCGTTGTAATAGACATCATCTCAACCCGTTGTTCGGCGGCAGTTAGACAGGTTTCACCTCAGAATTCTTCACCTCCAGCAACCCCATAATTCGGAAGACAGGAGCTCTCGCGCAGAGTTGCCACATTGGCGAAGCAAACAATTTTGTTGACGTAAACGACTATATCGTATGAATAAAGACCCTTTGAAAACCAATATGCGCATCATCATCCAAAGGTGTATCATAAAATTGGTAAGCCATAGCAGTCCCCAAACTCGATTGCCGTGTTCCGAATCGAGCAGTCCACCTTTCCATGCAGAACGTCCATCGAACTCCGGTTACAAAGAGACGACATTAAAATACATAAGGGAAACATGAAGACGATGGGATAGAAGAAGAAACAACAATTTGACGGGGGGCCAGGACTGGCCTTATCGCCCCGGAGCAAAAATCAGGTCTCTGATGGCGATCTCATTCCTCCCAACGACGATCCAGGACCCGTCAGGTTTCTTGAGCTGGCTGCCGCCAGCCATCTCCCAGCGGCGGAAGAAGTCCTTGCCCTCGCACGCCTCGAGGACGCAGGACCCCTTCTTCCACTGGTCCGGGGGGACGGCGTCGGCGTACATGAACAGCACGAGCTCGTCGAGCTCGCGGAACACCGTCTTGGAGTAGACGGTCAGGATGGCGCTGGAGCCGGTCGCACGGAAGCAGCCAGCGCTGAGCCCCAGGCGGCGCATGCGGCAGAGGGGCGGCGCCCGGGTGCGCACGAGGTCGAAGAAGGAGTTGAGCTTGCGCAGGTCGACCTCGCCCAGCAGGACGACGGTGTCCTCGCGCGGGTTGAAGTACAGGTGGTGGTTCAGGTCGGCCACGTCGTCGCCGCAGGCGAGCCACGAGGGCCTGTTCGCGACCGCGAGCGGGAGGGCGATGTAGTAGTGCGCCAGCGCCACCTCGCGCGCCTCGACGCACACGGCCAGCGCAGCCGGGTTCGCGCTCTGCGACTGCCACTTGAGCCGGCCGCCGTGCCGGAAGTCGTTGGCGTAGTGCAGCCGCCGCGTGTGCAGCTCCACCACGCGCGGCTCGAACGACAGCTTCCAGATCTTGATCCGCAGCTCCGCGGGCAGTGCGGGGAAGAAGCGGAACGGCGCTCCGTCGGCGGCGTCATCTCCGTCCCCTGCTTCACTGCTCCCATCGGCGGCGGCGGGGATTGAAGGAGGAGGATCTGCGGCTGTGGCTGCTGCTAGCGGCGGAGAGGAGAGGCCTATGGCAGCTGCTTGCATGGGGTCTCCTTGGGCCCCTGCTGTAGGCGACAGAGGAGTCGGGAGGAGCCGTGGAGCTGACGTGGGCAGCGGTGTGTCGGTGGTGGCGGCCCGATCCTTCAACGTCAACCCACCCAGCCGACGCTCCAGCTCCAACTCCGGAGTCGCCGGCGGCGTCTCGAGGCCGTTGACGGGAGGCATGCCGATCAGTGGGAACGTGCAGATACGGGAAAGCAAAGAAAAAAACAAGAAGTGAAGGAGAGGGACAAGGCCGGGAAGCGGGATGGAGGGTGAGGAAAGCTCTTGCAGATCAGATTGGGAAATCTCAAGAAATATTTCAAGGAGAACCACGCAGATAGGATGCGAGAAGACGGCAGATCTGCTTGGATAACTATGGGGCCTCCCAAGTCCAGTCCCCCAAGCCTGCGAGTTTGCCCTGTTGCCCAGCGAACCCAGAGCCTAGTTGCCCAGGTTGGATCTTTCGGTTGTGGTGGGCGAGCCGGCGAGGAGCCAGGGTAACTTCGCAATAGTTGGTGGAGGGGAAGGAATGGAAAGAGAAATGTGGGACCGCTGGACGCTGGACCCTCGATAAAACGAGAAATATTTCGGGGTCGTGGGAGTCCAAAATTGTCCTAGTCTCCTCCAGCTTGTCCCGCTCCCCCATTCGCGGCGCGCCCTTTCGCCTTTGTGTGCCGGACAGGTTGCCTGACTTGACACCTGCACGTCCGTCCCCTGACGTCATCTTAAGGGTCTGGGCAAGTTGGGTCGGCTGAACTGCATCTCTGGAATGAGGGCTTGTTTCGTTCGGTCTTCCCCTCATCCGTTCCTTACAAGAAGCTCCGTCGACCGTTTATAAAAGTCATAAAATAGAAACGAATGGGCTTGCGGGATATGTACACTTGACATAACGTCCTTGGATGATCTACGAAGCCTGTTACCTTTTTTTTTCTTTTTCCTCTTAGGGCTGAGACCAGAGGATTGGGTCCTTCTGGAGGTACCTTCGCGGGACAATCCCTGTTTTCGCTTATTCCCAAATCTTAAGGGGTCCAGTGCCGTTCAAATGGTGAAGTTTAAGTGAACTTCCCAACGATTCCCAATCCTGCCAGCGATATTGACCGAGATTCTCACCGTCAAGGACGCCGAGCTCTTTATATAGGGACAATGCAGGTGCAGCTGCCCCCTAGCCAGAGCGCGCCTCGAATCGTTGCCGAAGAGGGCGGGTCTGTTTCTATTGTCAGACCAGGTGGGAAGGTCTGTGTTTTTTTGTTTTTTTTTTCAAAAATCGTCTGTCTTTTCGTCAAGCTCGCCAGGAAGACGGAGAAAGGGTATACGTTCCAGAACCAGCACAAGCTATCCTTCCCCAAGGCAGGACCTTACAAAGTCCTGGAGAAGATCGGACCGCTGAGTACCGCCCGCCGTCCTCCCCGCCCCCCCCCAAAAAAAAACCTAGGTATAGAGCATACCAAGCGTGTTGTGCACAGGAATTTCTAAGATCTTTAAGGCTGGTGATTGTCAAAACTAGAGGAAGTGCTTCCAATATGTTCAGCTCTCGGGTCATCGTGTTCAGACAGTTTTGATCGCGGAGACACGACGTCGTCAGAGGGAGACAAGAAGAGCAGCGATGCGGCCTTTGGTGCGATTCCATTCCCTGTTGTGTCTTCTTGTGGGTCACCACGGCAAGTAGTAGGGGGAATGGCGGAAGAATCGGTGGGCGAGGTTTGTGTTGACTTGACCATGCTGGTCATATCTCTCAACCTGTGATCCATTTCAGTATAAAGAATTCTAAATAACACCACTCAGAAAAATAATTTCGCGTAAGACAAGAGCTGTCCGTTCCATGTCCAAACCTACTAGTTGTACTAGAGTGCCCATGTCTTCAGCACCACTTGTCTTCTCCTTCTCCTCCCACCGAGACTTCACACAAGGGGGAAGCTTGAAGTCCTTCGGCCCAATGTATTCTTAGACGGATAGGTCTCGTTGATGGAGTCAGCGGCCGGCAGGATTATGGTGCCAGATTGGACCGGGCCCAGGGGCACCTACCTCGCGCAAACCCTGACCCATCGACAACGCCTGGCGGACCCGAACGGCCTCCGGGTCCTCCTCGCCCGCAGTGTCGAGCGCGCTCCTCTTCCCAAGTCGCCCCGCCTCGGCAATCTTGTCGCGGACCCTCTGCTGGATGGCAATACGGCTGTCATTCTCGTCAAACACAAAGCGCATCGTGTTGGGCATCCGCGTCGAGCTCGTAGACTGTCTGATGCGTGTCGACGACTAGCAGCGGGCACTATTAGTAGTAGTTCGGGAGGAGGTCGTCGTCCGGAGAAGGATCTTCCTTTTCAAGCTTCATCTATGAAACAACGAAGAGGACCGTCGGGTCGCTGCAGGGGCACCTAGTCTGCCCTGTTATGGGCGGAAGTGTCGTCACTGTCGGCACAGTGCCTGTGCACGTGAGCACCGCCGAGCCGGGCACCTCGACCAGGCTAAAGCCATAGCTGATGGGATGACGAGATGGGAGGCACTAGTCGGCAGTTCTACGAGGTGGACAGTCATGCTAGTAGCGGTTACTCTTTCATCTTCTCCATGAGCCGATGGCGGGCTTTGGTAGACGGAGCTGTCCACTCTGCTTCCTCACGGCTCTTGCTTCAGTATCTTGTGTACTACAAAGTGCGATATAGGCTAGTACTTACCTACTCAGCTAGTTGCATCGACCGTCGAGCCTTCTAGTACACTTACACAAGATTCTTCTATTCCGCCATTCACCTCAAATCTCATCGAGACCTCTGCCTCTTCGCCATCCCAAGGATTTATCCTCGAGATGGCGCGGTGTCATCTTAGCGGTCTACCAAGGCCTGGGTATTGGCTAAGTGATTTCAGCCGGGGCGGTGCTCGTGTATGGTTCTCGGGCTCCGAGAGACAGTGCAGTTGATGGTGCCGTAGGATAGATGGAGAATCATCCTTCGAATGTCACGAAGCGAGTGGCACGGGGGCCTTTCATTTTGATATCCGCCTTGCAAAGGAGATGGATACATACTACACAATAACTGTTCCTGTTAGGGCCGTAATGGCAAGAGTAGGAGTGTCGGCCTTGACCCGTTCTTGCCTCTTTTGCGTGTTGTATGCGTGGGTGTGGACGTGTGCTAGCGTGTAATGATGGACAGCACCCTGGAAGAGGAGTAGGAGCAGAAGGGCTAGGCTAGGAGGCTAGACGGTGAAGCCAAGGTGCGTAGTGAAAACAGAGCTGCCCGACTGACAGGATTAGGTCAGTATTCACCGCGTTAGCTTGTCCAACAGTCAAGTGGTTGCCACGAGTCTTTGCGTGTGCAGCTAAGTGTACCTTTGTACGTTACTGGGGCAATCATAGCTTGTATTCACGATCTTTGTGACCTTTGTACTTGCTGGCAGGTGCGACTCACGCGTAGTGCATATACTTGGCCGTGAATCTTCCCGACGCGGCCGCGTGAGGTGGGTTACTGTTGGTAAATAACACCAAAATCACCAAAATCACAGCCCTGCAAGTTCAGTCTTCCTGTCGTGCCACGCAACCACATTCAAACTCCCAACCCAGCCCAGCAGTTTCACACGAATCTCTACTACCTTTTGCCAAGCCACTCTCACCATGTCGGATCTCACCATGCCAGACATCACCATGTCGGACGCAGCCGAGCCCCCTAACAGTGCTAGCATCGCTAGCAGCCTGCAGGAGGTCCAGCAGACGCGCCAGGGCAGCATTCTTATCTACTACGGCATCTCTCCCGGCGGCTGGGCCTTCCTCAGTCTCACCGACGAACACCTGCTCAAGCACAACCACAAGAACCCGGACCTGCGTAGATCCCTCGAGATCTGGACCGGCGACGGCGATGGATGCTACTTCTTCGCCTATACGGGCGACGGCGAGTTGAGCCTCGGCCTACACCTCACCATCCCGGCCATGGCTGAGATGTGGGAGCACTACGGCGTGTCGGCCGAGCACGTCGACGAGATGGTCCGGACGTGTGCTAGTAACACCGTCATCGAGGAGCCGCAGCATGACGGTCTGCATGCCGAGGACTCGGAGGTCGCTGCCCCCGTTGCTGCTGCTACGACGGAGGGCGCGGCCGCCGCCCAGCCGGCTGCTGCCCCCGCCGAGATGAAGAAGACTAAGAAGCCGAGAAAGCCGAGGGCCAAGAAGAACGAGTCGATTCACCTCACGACGTCTGCTATTCCGCTTGGGGGCCACCCGAGAGGTACAAAATAAACATTTATTTGATTTTCAGAGAGATATACCGCCACAATTGCCCCCGAAACATCGTACTCTGTGTATCCAAGCACCGTTCAGAACTGTTCAGAACGTCCACGTGTCACTGCATGCGCGCAAAGAGCAACCTAATTTTGTGAGAAGCCATATACTAACACTGACCTCTTTCTTTGACTATAAAAAAGCGCCAATCACGATCCTCAGCGATCCGGACCCGTGTCTTGCTCCTCGCATCGATGGGAAGTTCGACGCGGCGGCATACCTCAACATGAATTTCGACTGAGGAGGACCCAGTTGTTGTTTCTTCACTTTGATTTTTGTTTTCTTGTTTTTTTTTTCAAACCATTGGCTGCACCCTCAATGCTAGGACGATTGCGGTCATAGTACAGGAATCGGGAAGGTACACTACACTACATGTATCTAAAGAGGAACGGTACATAGAACACCACACTACGGCCGTGTCTATCAGAAGGCCTATGCAAACGAAGGATCTTATGCATCATCATCCCACCGTATCTTCATCGCCACAGGCACAGGCGAGAACTCGCTCTGGTCCTCAACCATGAAATCCCGAAGTCTATTTACAACCGCTGTTGCTTCTGCAGCCTTCTCATCCCCGTCGACCTCCACCTTCCCACCCGCTCCGGCCCGCCTAGCCGCGAACGCCGGCGCCGTCTTCACGAGTCCTCGGGCCCCGTCCGCACGCCGCAGTCCCTTCAGCCGCAGCACGGCCCGGACCACAGCAGCAGCCGCAGCAGCCGCCATCTCGACGCCGACGTCGCCCCACGGCCCCAGGAGGGGGGCGTATGCGGTCGCGGGCCGATCCGTCCGCACGGCCTCGGGCTCGGGCCCGACAGCGGAGGCGTCGAGCGATGCGGCTGCCAGATCGACGAGGACGGGACGGCCGGCGGCGAGACTGAACGTCGCGAAGGCCTGGTCGGACGAGAGGAGGCGGTAGGCTGGCGCGGAGGCGTTGAGGCGGGCGCCCTCGAGGACGCTGCGGAGCAGTGGGACGAACATCGCGGTCAGTCATCAGTCATCATAACCGGAGTACAACGAAGCAGACAAAAGGATCCGTCGGGGAAGTCAGTCAGGAGATTGGACAGAAGAGCACTCACTACTTCGCAAACATCTCCTCAGCCTCAGGCGTATCTAGCCCCGCAAGCCGCTGCACCTCAGCCAGATGCGTCTTCCCTACTCCCTCACCAAGATAGAACTCGAGGCTCTGCGCCGTCAGAAGCGTCAAACTCGCCGTCCAAGCCGCCGCAGCCGGCAGCGTGAAGCCCCAGGCCCTGTCCGACGACGAGGTGGCCATCCTGGAGCCCTCGAACCCCTCCACCAGATGCCGCACGAGCTCCTCTCCGCAGGCCTTCAGCTCCGGCGAAGATGAGGAGGAGGACCCGCTCGCGGAGGATCCCAATATGTCCCTGAGCCTAGCAAGCATGCCGCCGCCGCCGCCCGAACGACTGCTCAGCGTATCGGCGAGCCTTCTAGCCGGCTCGCGCGCCGCTTCGCACCGTCGCAGGGCGGCGCCTCTATCGACGTCCCAGAAGGCGGCGGCGTACGCGGCCGTCAGGTCGTGGGAGAGCTCGTAGTCGGCGTAGCTGCCGCCGCTTGCCTTGCTGTTGAGGGGGATGGAGAACACGGCGGCCGTGAAGCGGGCGTGGGCGAGCGCGATGACTTCTCTGATCACGTCGATCTCGTGCACGCCCGGGATGCCGACGGCGGTGGCGTGGGAGGCGAGGAGGGAGCGGGTGGTGGAGGCGTAGAAGGCGCGGAGGGCGCTGAGTTGCTGCTGTTCCTTCTCGCGGGTGGGCGTTTTGGACGCTGCTGGGGATGGTGAAGAGAAAGAGGAAGACTGTTTTTCGGTGGTGGCAGTCTTGGTCTTCGCGCTCGGTCCTACGAAGGGGTTGTATGTCGGACCACCTAGGCTGGCGGGGGCGAAGGAGGCGAGCGGCTTGCACCACGTCGCGAGCAGGGTGTCTTTGTTGCCGAGGATGGCGGCGGCGGCGGCGTGCGAGCGGACGACGTGCGGGCGATGGCGCCGCGCGGGAGGGTCCCACGAGTAGCGGGACGAGACGCCCAGCTTGTCGAGGATGAGTTTGTTCTCCGAGGGCACGACGAAGGGGAAGTTGGCGTGGATGCTATTGGCGGCGAAGTGGTCCGGGAAGGCGCAGTTGAAGAGCTTATAGATGATGTGGCCCTGGTTGACCTTGGAGTCGCTGCTTGCCGCGTTGAACCCCCAGTTGGTGAGGTTCTTGGGCGTGTAGTCCACCGTGAAGAAGCGGTCGCCCCTGACGAGCGAGACGGCGTCGGACAGGATCGCCCGCCCCGCGGTGAAGGACGGGCAGAGGCCGCTGCCGGGGAGGTGGGGGGGCTTTGTCTGCTCGACCGCGATGCCCGGGGACAGCTCGACCGCGTCCGGCGAGCCGTAGAGGGCGGACAGCTTGCGGACGACCTCGGGATCCGGGTTGATCTCCTCGAAGGTCTCGTACCGCGCCAGGCCGATGAAGTCGCGGAATTCGTTGAGCGTCGCCACGTTCCAGTGCCGGGCCTGCTTTATGCCCAGGATCTCGATCGCCCTCATGCAGCTGGGGATGTGGTTAGGTGCGAAGGCGCCCGCGACGTCCTCGATCGACGTCCGCATGATGTCGACCAAGCCGCCGTCGTCGAAAGAGCCATCGGCTTGCCGCTCGAGACCGGCCAACACGCGCTTGTCAGGCTCGGCGGGTATGGTCGCTTCGAAGCCCTTCATGGCCCCGAGTACCTCGCCCAGGCTGGCAGTAGCGGGATCTCTTCCCTTCAGGAGGCCTCGGAGTTCGTCGGCGGTCCATTGGTCGTCGCGCTGGGACAGAGTGCAGTGCCAGCGGTAGATCATGTTGAACTCGACGGACACCTGGTTGCCGACCGCCTCGGGCGTCGGAGTGGCAAGAAGGCTCTTGCCGTGTTTCGCCCGAGGGTCGATGCACCATTGGGTCTCCACCCGATTGAGATTCAGGATCGTCCGCACGTAGTCGCCCATAATGATGTTCACGTAGAGCCCACAAGTCACGAGCCTCGCTGTCTGGAAGAGATCGTTGTCGTACTTTTTCCAGGCCGGGTTCGAATCGTCAAGCGTACCTGATGACGGCTTCGTGAAGCGCCCGCCCTCGTTGATCCTAGTTCGCATCGTCAGTTTCGGAAAAAGCACTTGTTGGATGAGAGCGCTCAGAGCTTACTCTGCCAGACGGCGTGCGACGTGGTTGTGGAACCGGTTGAACATGATGAGCAGGACGCCGACGCCAGGGGGAAATCCCAGCACCCGCTTGGAGCTGAAGCAGTCTGGCTTCAGGAGCCCATCCCTCATAGTTCGCACGGCATGTTGCTCTTCGGTGTTCCTCCCGTAGAGCGGAGACAGGTCGAGATAAGACGACGTCAAGTTGATGTTATAGTCCTCGTGCGACTGGCCAGTTTATCAGCAAATGCCCTCTGTAGTGCGGAATATTTTCTCTGTCGTTGTAGTTGCAAATGCATAATAGGCTCGCCTGAAGCTCCTTACCGTCTGGAAGATGTCATGCGTGATGATCGAAGCCATGTAGAAGAGCACGCTGGAGATCCCGTGAGGATGCGGCTTGAACTTCGCCGGATCTCTCACCAGCAGAGTGTCGAAGATCACCGACGCCTCGGGGGGATTCGGATGCTGGAAGACCATGGGCTTCGCGGAACGCGCGTATGGCGTGTTGGCGGCACCGAGCCGTGGGTTGTAGATGTTGTTGTTCGATCCATCTGCCTCACGATACCTTTGATGGAGGATGGGTCATCAGCACCATGTCCGTGGAGTCGAAAGCGTCGAGGATGTTTTGCTCCTGGGCGGCGGGTTGGAAAATGCTCTTTTTGGGTCGATGCTACTATCCATATCACTTACTTGTACTCTTGTCCAAGGGAGCTATAGGGTGGGTGGATGAGGCTGCTCCACAGGTCGTTGACGAGACTGTCGGTGATCTTCTTGGCCGTCTTGGAGCGAGAAGGAAGCTTCGCGAGCAGCTGGACAGATCTCTCGAGGAGAAGAATCCTGTCGTTGTGGACTCCCGTCTTCGCCGAGTCGAACAGGGTCTTGAGCGTTCCGAAGTCTTTCATGCCCATCCGCTGGAGATCAGCAACAAGTCCCGTATACTCCGTATTCGGGCTGTTCCCCGGCTTGTTGGGGTGCTTGGATGGAGCCATCGCGGCGATGGACTTGAACGCTCGTTGGACGGACGATCGAGTGGTGATTCCTCCCAAGGAGGAGCGAAAAGCGAATAGTAACTGACTAGCTCCGAGAGAAAGAAAACGGGCGAGGATGGGAAGTTGATGCACGGAAATCGTACATACAGATCACTTTGGGAGGTCAGCAGGATTTGAGTCGCCCGAAATTGGCAAGCGCCGGGGCTCCTGCCCCTGATACATAGATCTTCCGAGGACCAAATGAGGCATCCAATGTGTTCAGGTGCTCAGTTGACATTTGCGGCCACAGCCACACGTCTCCTCCCGTCTCGGATGGCCTTGTCGGCCTGGAGGAGCATCCCTCCATCTTCTGCTCGGACCATCGTCGACCCTGGCTCCGACCATCGAGTAGCACACAACCACCGTAAAGCACTCGATAAACATTCCGTCCCAGTGTCAAAGGGAAGAGGAACGAGGGTGCCTTTGCTTTTGAAGGTTTTCTTGGCGTCGTGCCCAGAGTGGCACGGCAGCCATCGAGGGCCACGAGGGACGACCACCAGACAGCAGCCAGGTCGGGACCAAGTGCGGGCTTTTCGCAGGACCAGGAGAGGGAGTTTTTGAAGGATTCGGGATCTGGCGTGGGAGGAACTCGGGAGGAACTCGGACTGGATGGGATACTGGAAGGGAACGCGACCTGGTACGTTGTGCCCTGCATCCAGACATCGACCATAAAAATTCTGCACGAATGGGGGCAGATACCTGAGAGCGGCGCATCCGAAGTACATAGCTATCCCGCGACGAGGCATCGATGTTGTGTGGGGGGAGGACAGCCACTAGCATACGCACACGCGAAGGGTGCCTCAGCTGACGCAACTAGGACCGAAATTACACTTCAGCTCGGGGGGTAAAACGCCTCGAGTGGAAGAAGAACGGAATGCCATCGTTGCCCAGTGAATGCATCCCACGTGCCGCTTCACTACCGTACCTACGTACGGAGCAAACTCAAGGCTGCCACCATTTATCTCGCGCCCTGGCGATGAGGGGGTGTCAAGCCCCTGAAATCATCATCATCGGCTTAACCCTTGCCAGATTCGAGGCCGGTGAGCATGGTTAAACTCCGTATCCGGGTAGGCTAGAGCGGCCGCCACGCCCGCCTCAGCCAAGACAAGACAACCTCGTCTGGACCAGAAACCAAACTTATAATCTGTGCTTCTGTACAGTAATTGTAGCATCCGAGCAGGGAGGGATCTGACAAAGCGCGGCACACGGCGTGTGCAGCGCTGGGAGGGTAAGCGATGGTTACATCGACCTCGACTGGACTGGACAATTACACAGCCGCCAAGATGGCGGGAAGTTCGTCCATGGTCTCCATGGTCCAGACCGTTTCGGTCATGGGCATGCTGGCCGTAAATGAGGGAGCGTCCTAGGTCCAGCTCTGTGGGCGGAAAACTCGAGGTGACAAAATCTTCGTATGCGCAGCGCCGCCATCGCCGGCCAGTACATCGGGCGCGGACGGGTGAGTGAGGATCTGGCCGGTCGTTTTGCAACCAGACATGCCTCGCCAACATTCGCCGCGCCGTAGCTCGCTTGAAGGAGGCACGCCAGTTGGGCGAGACTTTCTGTACGAACATGTCGATGCGATAAGGTGCTGATGACAGGGCGGCCCGTCGCCTGTGGACTTGGACCACGCCACAGATGTGCATGCCATATCAAAGGTCCCATATTTCCTTATTGAAATGGCCAAGGAAGGAGGACCTGGGAAAGGAACCAATTAGATTATTTTAGTAGGAGTGCTTGGGACACCATCCCCCATCCTTCCACTCAATATCTTGAGGAGGCGTTCCTCAGCTCGCAACGAAACCACTAGTGTAACGACAGATAGAGAACACTGCATCATGGTGTATACCACAACGGGAGTTGCAGAGCTGTCCATGGTGACAACGATGACGAATATATATACCTAATCAACCTTGCCCAGGTATCTAATAAAGCTCGCATCTTCGAATGGTCGTATGATCCTTCAAGTCCGACCCGTACCCTCCTTGAGCCCCTTGCCGCCCTGGGGCTGAACAGTGCGGCGACGGCGGCGACAGCCCCCAAACTGCCCGTGCCTGCGTTCTAAGCGAGCATCTGTGCAGGCACCATCCCCTTCCCGTCGAACAAGACACCAGCCTTGCGCAGGATCTCCACGCACCGCTGCACCGTCGCCGGCTCCACCCCGTCCGTCGTCTCCGGGAACCGGACCGTCTCCAGCCACGCGCGGGCGTCCTCCTCGGAGTAGTCCAGCTCAGTACTAATATACGCGACGGCTTCCTCCTTGTTCTCGTTGAAGTGCTTGATGCCCCGATCAAGCCTCCGCAGCAGGCCTGTGATTCTCTCGTCCCGCTTCTGTACTCCACCACCGCTCTCGCCACTTAGATTCAGAAGCGCCGTCGACGCGACGATCTTCCAACTGCTCCACGGAGTGTAGATCTCGCCGACGCGGCGGATCTCGCCCGAGTCGTAGTACCGCTTCGACGTGAAGTGCTCCCACATGAAGAAGTCGGCCTCGCCCGAGTTGACGGCCCCGCGCAGCTTCTCGAACGTGTGCAGCACCACAGTCGCCTGGTAGGCGTCGGCCTCGGGCGTGAGCCAGCCGCGCTGGTCGGCCAGCACGAAGCCCATCACGTAGCTGCCGGACCCGATGCGCGAGACGCCGATCTTGCCGCCTTTCAGGGAGTCGACTGACTCGATGTCTGGTCGCTCTGCTCCCGTTGAGATCGCCCAGCCTGTATTATTGTATGTTTAGTGCGTTGTTGTTGGACGGCTCAAGTGAGTCAGCACAGCGCACAGCACAGCATTCATAGGGATCTTTGTCCCCTTCTAACTAGGCCGTGTGTGAAGGGTCACTCCGTTTTGCGATTTGACTGGAGAGGTGGGTTAACCGGTGAAGTCAGGCAGGGCTGGCATACAAAGCGGCGTCTCGACATAGGTACCGACAAGACGGTACCCGCCATCCCCCTCAACATCCTCCTTGCCCAGACCGGCGATCCAGCCCTCCGTGAGCCCTATGCCGATGTCGATCTCACCCGCCCGGATGGCCGTGACCATGTGACCGGTGCCAGATGGAAACGGGATCAGCTCGGCGTTCAGGCCGAAGTGCTTCTTCGCGAAGTAGAGCGGCGTCGAGAAGTGCTCTGGAACGTAGCCGATACGAAGCGGCGCGGAGGAGGAGGAGGGGGAAGAGGAGGCCATGCTATGCGGTCTGGTCTGGTCTGGTCTTTGTTCTTTGCTTGGCAAGGCACTCTTAAAGGGTGTTGTCAAAGGCGCAAGATTCTTGCAGGACTGTTTCTTTTTGCTGCAAAGAAAAATCCCGCGTCGATTCTCTAGACGATGAGACGCAAAGCTGATAAAAGCAATTGGTTGACTCGTTCGCTCATTGAGCACATTAGAGCGCTATGTGCGAGCCAGTGCCCAACAACCCCAGTGCCCCCTGTGCCGCGGGGTCTCGACCACTGGCTAACAGTGGGGATTGGACCCTGATCCTGCGAGCCGTCAGCGCAAGCTCTACCCTGGACGGGCTGCGTTTTAGCCGCTGGCGGATGATCCGCCGTCGGGGGCAGTCGGCATGACGCAATGCGGGGAGCGTCGATCCCATCATGATCGTTGCCGTCAGTTTCGCGACGCCATGGCGATGGTTCTACAGTATGACTGAATGGATGAAAGGAAAGCCAAGATCTGCAGTGAAAGCTTGTTGCACGAGCAGCACGTGGTGCCCGAGTGTTGGGGCCAACTGTAACGGGAGAAACCTAGCTTTTGCTAATGACGAAACCGCGACAGCAGAAATGTCGTTGCTCCATTGCCGTGGTGTAAACCGCAGATGTGACTGAGAATTTATTCCTATGATTTAATTGCGTGTCGATGTAAAAGCTCTAAATTTTGAAAACGAGCAATGGCCAGAGTCATCGTCAGACAGCTGTCGGTGGCGAAATTCACTCTCGCTATGTCACCAGATTCAGCACCTCTCGCTCAATTATGCCGTCAGAGTCCCACTGCTCCATCTCCGCCTGCATAGCGCGGACTTTGCTCCTGTACTTCTCATCTTCGAGCACTTCTAACACTGCTCCCCTCACCTGATCGGCCGTCGGTCGTGCCGTCTGGAGGTTGATCCCGATGCCCGACCAGGCGACGCGCTGCACGTTTGCCGGCTTCTCCTGGCCCTCTCCAGCAACGACGCAGGGGACGCCCGCGACGATGCCCTGAGTGACGGCCCCGTATCCGCCGTTGTGCACCCAAACGTCCGCGTGCGGCAAGATAGCGCCGTATCGTAGGTAGTCGGCCGCCCGAGTGTTTGTGGGGATATCTGTGCCCGCGGGCAGCTCGCGGCCCTTGACGCCGAGAATGATGACCAGGACGACCCCGGGAAGGTCCGAGACGGCGTGCATGGTAGGGATAATGAGTTGGTTCGGGTCGATCTCGACCGTGCCCTGCGCCACGACGACGATCTTCTTCCGGGCCGGGTCGTCGCGCGGGAGCTCGGCGTTGGTGATGAACTCCTTCCACCATGGAATGCGCTCGCTCTCTTCCGCCGTCGTTGTTGTTGTGGTCGCACCAGGACGGCTAGAAGAAGAAGCGGACTTCCTAATCTGCGGCATGATCCCCACGAACGTGAATCCATGCGGCCAGTCATCACGAGGGTATTCGAAACTCGGCAGTCCTATCTGCAGGATCGCCTCGTGGCAGGTGTAATTCGAGCCTGTGAGGAACGGCACTCCCGTGCCCCGCGGCGAGCCCGCCTCGCGTAGCTTGCTGTCCAAGTGCTCCGTCATGGGGCCCGCCATGGCGATCCACTTCTCCCACAAGGCCTCGCTCCTGGCCAGGCCTGCGGGCGACGGGTCGAACGGCTCAGAAAATACGAAGGGCGCTTGTCCCTTCGAACGGATCATCGGCGGCGTCACCGAGACGCAGAGCGAGCGGGGCTCCGGGACGCCGGGGGGAAGTGGAGCGCCGTACTTCATGGGGAGGATGCCGTACGCGAAGGCCTCGCAGACGATCACCACTTGGCGCGCACTACCCTGATCTGACCGATCGTGGAGGGCCGCAAGAGCTGCCTTGATACTCGCCCATTGGTCCGGGATGGTATCGAAGCATTGCGCGCGCGTCTCGAGCAGCGTCCGCTCGTGCCAGGGCAGCTCATGGTAGTTTGGCACAGGAGGGTTTGCGTCGAGGAGAATCGAGTCATTCAGGTCTGCTTTGCCCTGCAGCTGGAAGAACTCAACTCCGACGGACTCGATCCGGGCGCGGTGCGCTGTTGGGCCCAAGAATCCCACTGTCCAGCCCCTGTCGACCAGGGCGGCAGCCACGCTCATCAGGGGAGTGAGGTGACCGGTCAGTGGATGGCAGACGATCAGCACAAACGGCTTGAGAGGGCCGCTTTCGGAAGATGCTGTCGCCATTGCGCTGCGCAATCCTTGCCTCCTAGACCTTCTCGCCTGCCGCAGCGTGCCGCAGTCGCTCGTGTGGGCGACAAAAGTTGACGGTCGTCGTGCGAATGCGCGGATTGTCCCACCCGGATTCCGCGGCGTGGTCCCCTTTTGGTGATCTGCAGCAGCTCTGGAATTTGTCAGGAGCTTCATTTCAGGGGTGCTGTGCATGTGCCACGTGACTCAACCTTCCAACTTCTACCAACATGGCAGCCAGCTCCCTTCTCAGCTAAATGCAGATATCACGCACTCCGGTTAGGTTTCTGCCACAAGTTGAGCCTCAATCCAATATTGCAGTACTACCAACATGACTTCAGGCATGACGAGGCGGAGCACAATGCTCGTCGAGGTCTTGCCCTTACGCATCAGTCGGATTGGCCTGCCCCGCAAGTTGGCAGGCGGCCTGGGCAGGCAATGTGAATCGGGCAAGGGAGCGTCCCCGGCCGACAGGGGTTCCAAATCCGGACGATTTCCATGCCGTGTATTCATGCCCGAGCCTTGCGAAGACCGCACTCCGCCCCGTGTGAAGGGATCTCAAGGCATGGGAGGCGGGCCAGTGACGGTTGCGGATGTCCGGCGCAGGAGCACTATTTCGCATCATCGCTATCCACGATGCAACCTTTGCTAATCTCCCGTTAAGGATATAACATGAATGCGCTGTATACAATTTGCGTTGATCCGTAGTGATCAGCCCTAGACCCCGGTCATCATCTGAATATTATCACAGTCTCGGTCAAAACAATCAGTTGGTCGACATATGCGCTCCCAACAAAGAGGGCAATGGCCGTCAAGATGAGTCGCCACCAGGATCCCCGGGATCCCAAGAGAATAACAAAAGAACCGATTGTTGTTATTCATGCGAAGAAGACATGGCTTCGTGTTGGTCTCGACTCTCGGAGCCGCGGACACCAGTCGACTGAGGCGATAATACCTCCCTTTACAGAACGGACAAGATGCGTCTTGTTCGGGTGATGAATATGAAGGTAACTGCAGTCACCAGCAGAACGGTTCATGATACTGACGAGCGGATAGCTCCATCCCCCTATTATCCACCTGCAAGTCTTCGGTTTCCCTTCCAATGATACCGGAAGGTCATGTGTCGAACCAGGGCCTCCTTTATATATAAACTCCAGTCCTCGCCACTCTCCTAACCCTTAGTTTCTATCTCCTCCAAGGTTTCGCCGTATTTATCACGCCTCACCCCTCCAGCTTCGATCACAGATTCGCGTATCAACCTACTAGGTACCTACCTACCCAGCTATCCACCACCCCGTACATCTTGTATTCTTAACCCACACCTCAACACAACACTCTCATGATGGATTTCCGCACACTCACCGTGTTCCTTCTCTCGGCCGCCTCCTTGGCTTCCGGCCTCGTCGTCCAAGCGACGTGGGCCTGGCTTCATATCTCGTTGCAACGTGCCCATCGCCGTCCAGCCGTATGATGCACCGACCGAGACGTACCTCTTAGCTGACTGCATCTATCCCGGCATGGATCCTAAGTTTATTTACGGGCCTGGCAGTGTACTTTCTCTCAAGGACTGCCTCGCCAATGTCAATGGTCAGATGGTCTGGCGTGAAGGGTAAGAGCTCCCTTCCCCATCCCCATCCTAGGAATACAATCCCACCCACGTCACATTATTCCAAGGGTGCCACTAGTAACTAGTACTACGCGGCTGCGTCCCATCACTCATCCATGCTAATCCTATATTTATGTCGACAGCGGCGGGGCATTCGGCTCTTGCTCCGGTTGCAAGCAACGGGGGGCGGGGCAGAGGGGTTTCCTCGATTGTAACGGTAAAAACGATGCCGGCGGCCTCGTGAAATCCACTGTCGATCTCGGTAAGTGCCTACCTACCCTGAGCAGGCCAACATATCAGCCTAGGCACCCAGGCACGCAGGTGCCCGCAGGTACCGAGGCACTTTATCATACCTTCCTAGGTTAGTAGCGTAGCCTTAGGAGCTGGATTGGTGACTAACATGATGCACGGTAAACCGCTTCTAGAGGAGAATATCTACGTCGACTCAACCGGCCTTCTCGGCTGCTTTGGAATAACGGCCAAGAAGACCCATGATGAGATAGCCGGGCCTCATTACATGTATGGCTCACCCAAATGATGGTTCGTCGAATGGTCGTACTCGCTTCGCTATTTCATGTTGGCTCAGAGAGGCCCAGGAAAATGGTGCTTCCGTATAGTGAGCGTGAGGCATTGGATATGGCAATGTCGTTGGTTTCTTACTCTTTCATGGCTTGAAGCTTCCAGCACTTTACAAATATTACTACTGGCTCCTCATCCCGATCCCGCTTGTTTGGCCTTCAGCAATTCTATGTCCATCCGTGACCAGCCCCTTCTTGCTCATGTTAGCGGTGTCTTTGGATGTCAAATGGGCAGTAGTGATTACTCTGCGAATCCTTGGCTTCATAGGCTTTCTCCTCAGTTCTACCTTAGGACTGAAGCTTCGGACAAAATCCCGGTTGGTGAGAGATTGCATCATGGCGCGCTGGGGAATGTCTCTGCTTCTCCCCTGTTATATCTAAAATGTAGATCTAGTAAGGTAGTGTGTTGTTTAAACTCCTATCTCGGCTTTCGGGAGCCTGCAGAGTAGAAATTGTGGTTTCGTTTGCTTCAAACAGCAAGAAACGTAAGGGGCTGGTCCATTGGTCCATAAGTGCAGACGGCCCCATCGCCATATGCGGGAGGCCGTCCAGAACGTGATATCAGCACCATTGGACCAATCATTGCCATTCGACGACCAGCAGAGCCGCAGATGGGCCAGCATATTCTTCAAGCTCACTCTCAACGGCCACACATTCTCGTGGAAATGTCTTTTAGGGACGACTTGAGCCGTTATGGCGGCAGCTCAGTTGCCCATCTGGAAAGACCCCGAGACTCAAAGGGGCTTCCATCAGTCAACTTTCAGATTGGCGGGATTGGCGAGAGACACCAGTCTGCGGGAGCTGGGGACGCCGCCGCCCCCTGACGACACTGACTATACTCTGAGTCGAGATGACGAGCTAAAGCTGGCTAATCACGTTGCGTTCCTCGCCCAGACGCACGAAGGGGTAGAAACTATTTCGGGAGTATGCCTTGAGGAGACCGGAGGTGGCCTCATTATCCGGCTGGCCAGCAACGAGGCTCCTAAGCGGGACACCATAGCTACCATCCAAAACATCATGGACGGTGTTAGCAGGTATGCGAGCCAGGGTAAGGAGTTCGCTACCATTTATTCCCAAACTCTGCAACAATGCTAACAGAGAGGACTCCTAAAGAGGCTGGGATGAACCGGGGCGCCTTCTTGGAGGTAACACTCGAACAAGTCCTCAAACTGGGAGAATCACGGATCATGGGGCGCATCAGACCCGAGTGGCACAACCCTCCGGCCTACCGCAAGAAGAAACCTCCGCTCTCGACCCAGTTGGCCGACATCTGGCAGACGCTCAGGCCGCTCAGGCGCCGATTCCCTGAGACAGGCAAAGCCCTAGAGAATCTGCTGGAACGGCTGCAGAGCTTCGAAGCCCGAAAGCCACAAGCGAGTCTTGCGACTATCGTCCAGGCAGCCTTCCAGGCTTCGGCTTCCCCGCCGTCCGCGAACGTCAAGTCCTTAGCCGCCAAAATCAATTCGTGCGGATCCCTTGGAGAGCTCGCCGATAGCCGTGCAGTACGTGAGGTGGACCAGCTAGGTCGGTACTTCAGCCTTTGTAGAGACCTAGCAGTATTAGGGCGTCACTACCGGCATTTGCTCCGCAAGATCGAGGTCCGGTGTTGTGAGCGGTTTGCTCCGAGGACCCCTCTCGGCGCCCCAGAGTTCGTAAGCTGTCACGTTCACGCTGAAGTGCAGCTAGTTCTATGGTATGAGAGAAACGACACATACCCTCCACCCAGAGCAATCGGCTGCAGCAAGTCTGCTTGCTTCTTGTGTTGCTCTCTCATTACCAAAACGGGCTACGTCGTCTCGAGCACGCATGGAAAGCTCTATCCCCAGTGGACTCTTCCGGATATCACCATCGAGAGGAACAAGGCTCTGCACCTTCGCTGGGTCATAGACGAAATACATGAAGAGGTCAAGAGACACAGCGATCGACAACATATCAACAAGAGCCCGACAAAACCTGAGAGTGTCGCTGAATCGTACTTGTCTGGGCCGTCGACTCCTACACAACTCTCACAGACGATACTACAGTCCGACTTCCCACCGAGAAGCCCGTCCGCGTCACAAGCGTCCCCCACATCCCCAGAGGCCGTCCGAGAGCCTAGCGGTATTGGATTGCCGCTGCAGCTCCCGGATACCCAACAAAAGGAAACTAGGCCGACCGATGGCTCGAACGACTTGAGGGAAGATGACACCCAAGCTCCAAGTTCAGCCATGGCCTCCGAAATAGCATCGACCGTCCACTTGGAGGAGGACGACCTCCATGAGCCTTTTGTGCATCATCTGGTCGAGAACGCGACCCCAAACTTCATCCTCCATCTCGGCCACCTCACGCTGCTAATCGACTGCTCCTCTGTGTCAGTCGGTCGTCTGACAGTCTCTCGGGCCCCGAAAACGACCCCGCAGGATGCGAAGGCGGAGGCGGAGGCTGGCGTCGGCCCGGTTCTGATACGCGCCATCGATGTCCCTACGACCAAGGAACTCAACGTGGACTGTCCAGTCGGATCAGACGTCCTTAAGTATCAGATGATATGCTTCGACGGGATCACTGTCGACATCGAGGTTCTTTGGGGCATCTACCCGGGCTGGAAAGAGGTTGGGAAGGGGCTTGAGAGGAGAGTCGCAACGGGGATGGCGTAGGCAGGGCATATGAGGACCAGAATGTTTCAAGACAATGATACTAGGGTGAAGGGGGTGAAAATTGGATCTAGGTACTAATTAATATTTGCTCCGACTTCTGTCCTACTGGGTTTCAAGTGTCCCTAATTCTGAGAATCCTTAGTACCTAGTACTAGTACTCGAACACAACACAATGCTCTGTGCTAGCCTGCAGACAAAAGCCGTAGTTAGGAGGCCTCATACACTATCGAGAATAGACGCTATTTCTCAGTTTCCACCTCACGTCCGTCCTCGTATGTAATTGTAAGCAGCATTTTCAGCTGTGCAGACTTCTTCGGGTCTGCTCTAGGCGGGAGTGGCGGAAGACCACACTGCACCACCCTCGGACGGCCGGCATAGTCCAACCAGACGTCACCAATCTTGATCCTCGTCAGTGTCATTGAGCAGGAATCCTGGCCAACTGCTCCGGCGATGTTTCCTTCGAAAACATCGTCTCCTAAGTGGACCTCGACTCGTTGCCCTGTGATGAAGCCGTCCATAATGACGGAGGTTGGCGACGGAAGTTGGTTTAGTGAAATAACTTCTATTGTAAGAGCTGTGTGGGTGGAAGGCGAGCTAACACGGATGATTAAAAGTTCGGGAGGATGTGTTAATTTACAGTGGAACCGACAATACTATGTCGAATGCAATAGTTCGTATCATGTACTGCTTTGTTACAATCGGTCGCTTTGAAGTTAAAACTATGGGGATTGTCCAACTATTCCCAAACAATGCGACCAAAATTTGTTGCTCTTTGTTGTAGATAACTTCCATAGTACTCAATTTTCATTGTGGTGGTCCGCAAATACGTAGTGGTTGTGGTGAGATAGAGCATCTTGCCATGCTCCGTCACTTGGCCATCAACTAAGCTCTGGGAATTGATGATTGCGCGCCCCTCTGAGTTACTGGTCTTTATTAGGGGCGTCATGAGGAATAGGGATTGATGTTCTCACGCCTACTAGTACCCTGCCTAGGTAGTTACCCTTTCGTCTACCTAATTCGCACCAAAATGGTTAGATTATCTTGAGGTTCTTCTTGCGTCCGTGGCAGATCACGGCCCGCCAAGGAATCAGAACGGGATACCAGATGGGTATGTAGGTGCCCACCTAGCCTTCCTCAATGGTGGGGTTTGGCTTAGGTAACTCGCACCTGTGTGGGACTTCATGTGGCCACGCACGATCCCGGCGCCCCGCGACGGAGCTTCCTACAATTTCGTATCAACTTGTGTTTGACACCCCCTCATGTCCCTCAAACCTAGCATCTTTCAAGGTGAATCGATAGTCGCCTAAACGCCATGGTTCTCCAAGATCTCGGACGGCGCATTAATGCGGCCGTGTCCGACCTCACGCGGGCGCCAAATCTCGACGAGAAGGTGAGAAGAACCCCACCTCCCTTGCTGGTGGCCCCATCAACACGAGGGATGTCGCAATGCTAACAGATGTCATATTGTGCTTGCCCTCCAATGACAGGCCTTCGATGCCATGCTCAAGGAGATTTGCTCCGCCCTCCTAGAAGCCGATGTGAACGTCCGCCTCGTCGGCCAGCTGCGAAAATCGATCAAAAGCACAGTCAACTTCAAGGAGCTCCCTCCCGCGGTGAACAAGAAGAACCTGATCCGGAAGGCCGTCTTCGACGAACTCGTCCGCCTCGTCGATCCCCACGCGGAGCCCTTCAAGCCCAAGAAAGGCAGGAGCAATGTCATCATGTTCGTCGGCCTGCAGGGCGCCGGAAAGACCACGACGTGCACGAAGCTGGCGAGGCACTACCAGACGAGGGGGTTCCGGTCATGTCTCGTCTGCGCCGACACCTTCCGCGCCGGCGCCTTCGATCAGCTCAAGCAGAACGCGACCAAGGCCAAGATCCCGTACTACGGCTCGCTAACAGAGACGGACCCGGCCGTCGTCGCCCGCGACGGCGTGGACAAGTTCAAGAAGGAGCGCTTTGAGGTCATCATCGTCGATACGTCGGGAAGGCATAGGCAAGAGTCGGCGCTGTTCCAGGAGATGATGGACATCCAAGATGCCGTCAAGCCCGACGAGACCATAATGGTTCTGGACGCTAGCATCGGCCAGCAGGCCGAGGCCCAGGCCAAGGCGTTCAAGGAGGCGGCGGATTTCGGGGCGATCATCATCACGAAGACGGACGGCCACGCGAGCGGCGGCGGCGCCATCTCGGCCGTCGCGGCGACACACACACCCATCGTGTTCATCGGCACGGGAGAGCACATGCTGGATCTGGAGCGGTTCGCGCCGCAGCAGTTCATCCAGAAGCTGCTGGGCATGGGCGACATGGCTGGGCTGGTGGAGCACGTGCAGTCGCTGAGGCTGGACCAGAAGGACACGTTCAAGCACATCGCCGAGGGGATTTTCACGGTCCGGGACATGCGCGACCAACTGTCGAACATCATGAAGATGGGGCCCCTGTCCAAGATGGCGGGCATGATCCCCGGCATGAGCAACATGATGCAGGGCATGGATGACGAGGAGGGCAACAACCGGCTCAAGCGCATGATCTACATCTGCGACTCGATGACCGAGAAGGAGCTCGACAGCGACGGCAAGATCTTCCTGGAGCAGCCGTCGCGCATGACGCGTGTCGCGAGGGGCTCGGGTACGCACGTCCGCGAGGTAGAGGACCTGCTCACGCAGCAGCGGATGATGGCCGGAATGGCCAAGAAGATGGGCGGCAACATGAAGAACATGCAGCGCGCACAGTCCGCCATGGCTGGCGGCAACAAGCAGCAGCAGCTGGCCGCTATGCAGAAGAGGCTGCAGAGCATGGGCGGGGCTGGGGGCGGCGGGGCCGGCGGCATGCCGGACATGGGCAGCCTGATGAAGATGCTGGGCGGCGGCGGCGGAGGAGGAGGAGGGGGGATGCCAGGCGGCATGGACATGCAGGCCATGATGAGGCAGATGGGCATGGGCGGCATGATGGGCGGCGGCCAGGGCGGCGGCCGTGGGCGGAGGTGATGCGAAAGTGACCTGGCTGTCCTGTCATCACGCGCGCGTTGGAGGCATGGAGCAGGCATGTTTGTAGCAAAAACACGACTTGGGATTTGTTATTGGCATAGGCTGGCTGGATGGGCAGCACGGCCTTGGCGTTCTTTTTGGTTGAGGGTCCGGCGGAACACGGGGCAGGCCTATACTAGTCTAGGTACCTAGTGACCTGACAACGCACAACGACGCGATGATAATCCTAACGGTTCAGTATCCTTAGAGCGCCATTCTCTCTGTACGGGAAATACCGTCTCGATGGGGTTAAGGATGCGGTGTCACATCATCCTCGAATGCCTCACTTGGTTACGCCATCGGAGCTCCGTCGCCTACAAAATGGGCTTCGTCGAGTCTCACGACGATGGAAGATGTCTTTTTCCCCCCCGGCACAACACTTTACTGCTGCTTCTTCGAGTTTTCGGTGGATGTTCGCGAAAATCGCAACTAAGATGGCTGGATACACGGCCGCACAAGCAAGGAGCAGATGGATTAACACCTGGCGACTGTGTCTTCTGGTCGGGCTCGCCCTCTGGCTTCCTGCGCCCGCAAACGCTCAGGGGCAAAAGCCGGCGACAACTTTCACTCCCCTTAACATCACGGCTCTGTCTTCTAGAGATGGGTACTCCGTGATTGAGTGCTGGAAGCTCTCGTCTGTGCCTGTTGAGGCGATGTCAGCTATGAACTACGCGGTCGGCGACACCACGCGGGCGACTTGGTCGATCATCCAGCCGAGGACTACAGTCGGGCAGGCGTGGGCCCCTACGGTTCAGTGAGTTCAATGAGCCTCTCCTGCTCCGATGCTCCGTGTGTTCGGTAGGCATTTTAAGTTGTGTTAATCGACTAATACGGGATCTAGGCTCTCAGTGATTCTGAATGGACTCATAAGAATCACTTCACCCGCGCCGGCGGCGGGGAATGCCACGGTGCCCAGTCCTTCTGCTGGGTCTAGCCCGAATAGAGACGGTGGCAAGGCTGCACCGGAAACCTCGGTGGCGTACGTAATGCCCGGCACGTTGACGTCGTCGGTTGTCATTGCGGCAGACCTCAAGGCGATCAGCACCATCAGGGGCCACTTCACCGAGTTCCCAAGCGACGAGCCAACGGTGCTGGTGCAGGTCCCCTTCGAGAGGAACGAGGCTCCGGAGCACACAGTCCTTCACGACGGGCCGTGTAGGATTAGCGAGTGAATGATGGTTTCATGGAAGTTGGAGACTTCCAATTCGGAAAAGAGTCTGGTCTCCCAATTGATTGGTGTCGAGACCTGCCTTCATAGTGGTTGGCAAGTCTCCAGGCCCTCAGAATGATATGACAGCAGGGTGACGGAAGCGTCCCTTGCGTCCAGCATCCATCCCACCCACTTGAGCGCCTGAAGAACGCCACCATCATCGCTTTTGTCTGCCATCCCACGCTGGTGAGATCAAACTGCCGGTTTCTATATGATCTGTGAGAAACCATGCACATCTCCAGGCTTACTCGTGCTCCGTCCCGCAACAACAACCAAAGCTTGCCGGATGGTGTTGCCGGAGACTGCATGCCTGTTCCCAAAGCCGACAGCTACTGTGCGGGCCTGTTGGTCCCCACTACCTGCACTTCCGCTCGCTATCGCTGCACAGGGCCCAATAGTCCCACTGGAATAGCTGCTAGAGCTTTCTGGCTTGCTGCTTGATTCGCTGATCCCCACTAACCCGGGAAACTTTGGAGGCTTGATCATCAATCGCTCGCTTACAAGTAGAATAACGGGTTTGCTGCCTGGGACGTTGGTTGCAGCGAAGTAGAAAAAAAAAGGGCATGCCTATGCGAAGGCTGCGTCGCACTGAAAGCCTGCCGAATGTACGGGAGGTATGCGAACCGTCCTGCACGCCCTGCAACGTCCTTTCTGGTTTTGCCCGGCTAATGTCCGAGAATCGGTCGGAACCGTCGCCGGAACAAGAGGAACACAACTCAACCAACAATACCCTTGACAAACGCGCTGCTGTGCTGGGATCCAGAACACGCCAGCGAGATAAGCTGGGCGCTCCCTCCTGAATCGGGAGGTGGTGGGTGGGGTTTAGTTAGTGAGGTCTTTTTGTGGTTTTGTTTGGCGGCAGGCAAGAGGAACAAAAAAAATGTAACGGGCAAGGAATCCGGGTCGCGCAACTTCCCTGCAAGTACGTCGTAGTCGACTGCAAGAAAGAACTCCGTCCTCTCTTCACGATCCCACACCACACCGTTTCTCTCACTCCTCGTGCCCCCCTCTTCGAAGAATTTTCGGAATTTTGTGTAACGAATGCAAGTAATTTTCTTGGCCGGGCCACACCCTCCTCGTCTTTTCGATTCTTCCCGTTCCCGTACCAGTGTCGTTGGCGTTGCCGACTGTATAAGATCCAACAGGTCTCCCCTTTCCGTTCTGCCGTCTGAACGGCCCCCCTTCATGGCTGCTCCCTCCAACACAACCGGCACCACCACGCCCACCACAGCCGTGGACGAGACCACACCGCTTATTCGGACGGACGAGTCTGCCCCAAATGGCCTCCAAAAGAAGGATAAGCCGCCTGGCAGATGGGCTTCGATTTGGGCCCCTGCGAACAGGATCTTGTTGGCTTCGTTCCTGATCACCCTGTCTTTCAGCTTCACACAAGTGACGTGAGTTCTTGAACGCCCACCATACTATAAGGACACCATGTGACCCGTGGCCAGTAGGTCAAGTGAGGGAAGGAAAACACCTAACTTTTGGCCATGAGCACACAGCATAATCTACATGGTCCGCCTTATGGTATGCGACGATTTCTACAGCAAGAACCCGCCGTTCGCTGGTGACGGCGACCGCTGCAACAAGAACGAGATCGCCGCCGGCACGGCCCAGCAGCTCAGCATCCTGGGGATGAGCACGACCTTCTGCGGCACGCTGAACCTCTTCGTGGCCGGGTGGCAGGTCAAGCAGTGGGGGCCCAGGGGCGCGCTCATGTTCCAAATCCTGCTTCCGGCCGTGAGGGTCGCGACGCAGATCATCGGCGTGATGGTCGGTGGGATGAAAGGCATCATCATCATCCAGACCACGCAGCTGATCACTATCTATGGCGGGCCAGCGGGGTACATGTGAGTGAACCTCTTGCCAATGCCGTGACGACACGACGATGAGAAGTCGTGAACAGGATTAGAAGGATCCTAACGTTGTCTTCTTCGATAGCCTTGTTGTCAACACATTCGCCAGCGAATTAGTCGAGCCTATGAAGAGGACTGCTCTCTTCGGGAAGCTCCAAGGCTACATCATGCTCGGGCAGGCAACTGGCTACTTGGGTTCGCACTTTCTCTACTATATTCCGCTGACTCCACCAAGTAGTGGCGACGACCAGCATTACTAACGCATCTATAGTCGGCGGCATGATCGGAGACACATTCGGCATTCGAGCCCCCTTCCAAACGGCCTTCTGTTCATTCCTGCTGTCCTCCCTCTTCGTCCGCGTCACCCTGCCCTACATCTCCCCCGAGACCGTCACGTCCGGACGGCCTCCTCCAAAAGGAATCAAGGGTTTCTTCTCTCCGCTCAAGGTGCTCGCCCCTCAGCGGCTTCGCCTAGCCAACGGCCAGGTCAGGAAGCACTGTGGAGTCCTGTTCCTCTGCTTCGGCGTCTTCCTCGGCGTGCTGGCCACAGGCTACGTCCCGACCCTGGTCCAGCTGTACGCCACGGCGCACTTCGGCTTCGACCAGTCCAGCAACGGCGTGCTCATCTCCGGCAACGCGCTGGTACGGGCCCTGTTCCTGACCTTCATGTTCCCCGCCATAATCAAGCTGGGCAGGAACTGGTCCCTCGCGGCCGTGAGGGAGAGGCGCGGCGAGGCGGCCGCGAGAGAGCGTGTTGTGGGGCACCCCGCTGATGATGGTGAGGCGTCGAGGCCGCCGCCGTTCGAGATCCCGACCGAACCGGGGGAGTTCGATGCGCCACCGGGAATCCAGGGCGAGGACGAGCCGCTGGTGCCGGATGTTGTCGATGAGAAGGCCGCGTGTGCTTTCGACCTGACCTTCCTGCGCTGGAGTCTGGTTGTTGATGGAGTGGTGACGACTTTTTCGGCATACGCCACCCGGCCTTGGCATATGTACCTGGCTGCTCTAGTCCTGCCCTTTGGATCAGGCTCTGCGCCTGCGGCCAAGGGCGTCATCACGGAGATGTGCCCTTCTTCGCAGCGGGCAGACGCCCTCGGTGCTATCACGCTCGTCGAGAACATCGCCAGACTGGCTACACAGGGGCTTTTTGGCCTTGTTTTCTCGGGTCTCTCAGAAATCGGCGAAGCGTATCTGACATTTTTCTGCAACGCGGTGCGTCTGAGCTCTTCCTCCTAGATATTGAAATAGGTGCTAACTCTCTCTGCTCATTCTAGGCTATTGCCTTCGTTGCCATGGCTGTCCTCCTGCTGTCGCATTTCCCGCCTGCAGGCAGCACTCTAGTTGAGGATGAAGACGAAGAGACAGACGACGCTCACCCTTAAGGGGCCAGATGTGTCGAGACGAAGTCGTTGTGACAGGGATGCATGCTACATGGTGGTGGGTTTCGGAAAATGTTTGACTTTTACCATAAAGCTAACTAAAACGCAAGATCGAGGCAGAGAGGACTGAGCTTATCTCGTGTATCCCCTCACAACTTCGCCTCGAAATTCCATCGCTAAACTAGAAGACGGGGACAAAAAAGCACTGCGCAGACACATCCCAGAAGTACTCCGAAAGATACCGCCTCCCCATTCATACGAATGAACGATGTCTCCGGGCCGTCCAAACCAGCGAGGAACAGCCCTCGACAAATGAACTCCTTACCAACCACGAACAGCCATCTGCTCCGACTGCGCCATGCTGTCGCAGTTGATGCCGACCATGGCCTCGCCCAGGCCCTTGCTGACAGTGGCCAGCACCTTGGCGTCCTGGAAGTGGGTGGTGGCCTGGACGATGGCCTTGGCGCGCTTGGCCGGGTCGCCGGACTTGAAGATGCCGCTGCCGACGAAGACGCCGTCGCAGCCGAGCTGCATCATCAGGGCGGCGTCGGCCGGGGTGGCGATGCCGCCGGCGGCGAAGTTGACGACGGGCAGGCGGCCCAGCTGGGCCGTCTCCTTGAGCAGTGCCGGGTCGACCTCGAGCTCGCGGGCGAGGGCGCGGACGGCCAGCTCGCCGCCGTCGGCCAGGGCGGCCTGGGCGCGGGCGATGTCGGATTTGAGCTGGCGCATGTGGGTCACGGCCTGCACGACGTCGCCGGTGCCGGCCTCGCCCTTTGTGCGGATCATGGCGGCGCCCTCGGCTATGCGGCGCAGGGCCTCGCCCAGGCCGCGGCAGCCGCAGACGAAGGGCACCTGGAAGTTGTGCTTCTCGATGTGGTACTTCTGGTCGGCGGGCGTCAGCACCTCGCTCTCATCGATGTAGTCGATCTGCTGTGCCTCGAGGATCTGGGCCTCGACGAAGTGGCCGATGCGGGCCTTGGCCATGACGGGGATCGTCACGGCCTGCTTGATCTCCTCGATCACGGACGGGTCGCTCATGCGCGCCACGCCGCCGTCCTTGCGGATGTCGGCGGGGACCCGCTCGAGCGCCATGACGGCCGCGGCGCCGGCCTCCTCGGCGATGCGGGCCTGCTCGGCGTTGGTCACGTCCATGATGACGCCGCCCTTGAGCATCTGCGCGAGACCGCACTTGGTTCTCCAGGAGTCCTCATCCTTCTGGACCTGGACCTGGCCGGGGACGGCGGGGTCGTCCTCCTTGGAAAGGATCACCAGGTTCTGTGCGGCATTTGTCGACGTCATCTTTTCTGATTGGTGGATGGTTTGGTGTGTGTGTGGATTTGGCCTATGAGGAGGAGGGTTTGACCACCACAAAATGTGAGCTTGGAGAACCTTTTTCCCAATGAAGTGAGAGTGAGAGAAGGCTGGAAAGACAAGAAGCGAGGAGATCGTGTGTGTGCTAACGCAAAATTTCTGCTCAGAATCTCGGCTTAGAAAACCGAGGACAGGAGAAGGGATAATGCCTGTTTTCCGCCAAGACGACCAAAGGCCAAACAGGGAGGGTGGCAGCGGTGTCGCTTAAATGGTCACGAACGCTACCCCAAATCCCCCTATGACTGATCGAGGAAGGGGAAAGAAGGGAGGGAAAAACTGAAGGCGTTGAACTGACCCGCTTCTCAAGGGTCCTTCCCGTTGTCAAAGCACCTCCCGATGCCAAAAGTCTGACTTGTCTATCCGGAGCGCGGAGCATCGCGGATGGCGTGAGTCAATGATTGGCCAAGGGTTTGAGTCGATGTCGATGCACCGAGGAATTTGCTGGTTGCTCGGGATTGCCATTGTGGTGGACTGGACACATACCTTTCTGCAAGTCGACGTTTTTGTTCTGAGCTGCAGTCGACAGACGTGGGGTTGATGCTCGAATGCTACCGACGATGCAGGCAAGCTGCCAATTTGGGTGGCAATCAACGACAACGAGCGCGCAGCAGCGACGAGAGGGCCGATTAGGACAAGAAGAGAGTCGGAGATTGGTGGGCGTGTGCGGCGGGAAATCGCAATGGAGATGATGGTGGAAGTGGGTAGGAGGACGTCGAAGCTGCCCGCATCCGAGACTTCTTTTTAAAGCGAGAAGGGAGCACTCAGAGATATCACCAATCGGTCTGGTCTGGGCCCTGTTCAGAATTTTTTTCGAGGCTGGTGAGCTGTATAGCAACCTCTAGTGAGTTGGATAATCGGCAACGTGCAGCCGCCATTTAGCGCACTTGGGACTCTCTATTAGGTAAACCCAGCCGATCCCGGGGGCACGAGTTACTCGACATCACAAGGGCGTGTTATCAAGAGGGTCTGGCTGACTGACTCATTGGACCCTTTCAGATGGCATCGCAGATGTTAGCGTTGGCCTCCAGGTTCCCCTCATCAGAACAGTGAGAAATGCTTGACACAAAGCACAAATCGTCAGATACCTATCGCATCATCACCAAGTCACCAAGTTGCAAGAGAGGGAGGGACTCAGTTTGTTGACTCGGTCCTCGTGCAGGCCGTGACCGAGGAGGGAAGGAGGAGGAAAAGTCACTACTCCCTTGCAACGAGAATCGACGAGAATTGACGAAAATTGTAGTGACTCTCATGCAACGGGAAGAAGCGAGTCTGGGCTTGACCAGATCGGACGCTGTTATCAAATCGGCATACTTTCGAGGTCGGGTTCCAGCCCATCCATCCCTTGTTTAAAACGTCCCGCACGATCCTGCACCCGTCGACGCCGAACGTCCGCTGCAAAAAAAAAAAAAAAAAAAAAAAAAAAAAAAAAAAAAAAAAAAAAAAAAAAAAAAAAAAAAAAAAAAAAAAAAAAAAAAAAAAAAAAAAAAAAAAAAAAAAAAAAAAAAAAAAAAAAAAAAAAAAAAAAAAAAAAAAAAAAAAAAAAAAAAAAAAAAAAAAAAAAAAAAAAAAAAAAAAAAAAAAAAAAAAAAAAAAAAAAAAAAAAAAAAAAAAAAAAAAAAAAAAAAAAAAAAAAAAAAAAAAAAAAAAAAAAAAAAAAAAAAAAAAAAAAAAAAAAAAAAAAAAAAAAAAAAAAAAAAAAAAAAAAAAAAAAAAAAAAAAAAAAAAAAAAAAAAAAAAAAAAAAAAAAAAAAAAAAAAAAAAAAAAAAAAAAAAAAAAAAAAAAAAAAAAAAAAAAAAAAAAAAAAAAAAAAAAAAAAAAAAAAAAAAAAAAAAAAAAAAAAAAAAAAAAAAAAAAAAAAAAAAAAAAAAAAAAAAAAAAAAAAAAAAAAAAAAAAAAAAAAAAAAAAAAAAAAAAAAAAAAAAAAAAAAAAAAAAAAAAAAAAAAAAAAAAAAAAAAAAAAAAAAAAAAAAAAAAAAAAAAAAAAAAAAAAAAAAAAAAAAAAAAAAAAAAAAAAAAAAAAAAAAAAAAAAAAAAAAAAAAAAAAAAAAAAAAAAAAAAAAAAAAAAAAAAAAAAAAAAAAAAAAAAAAAAAAAAAAAAAAAAAAAAAAAAAAAAAAAAAAAAAAAAAAAAAAAAAAAAAAAAAAAAAAAAAAAAAAAAAAAAAAAAAAAAAAAAAAAAAAAAAAAAAAAAAAAAAAAAAAAAAACACGCTAGAGGGAACGAACCGCCCGTTGACAAATCCTATCGGCTCCCCGCTACTACCCCTCAGAACCCTCTCTCGCAAACTCGATCGACACCATCATGGCGATCATCACAGTCGGCGTCCTGGCACTCCAGGGCGCCTTCCTCGAGCATTTGGTCCTATTGCGCAAAGCCGGCGCCCAAATCGGCAGCAGCAGCAGCAGCACTGCCGAGGTCGGCAGCAGCAATGGCACCGCAACCTTCAACGGCGCCGCAGGAGGACCACTCCGGAAGTTCGAGTTCCTCGAGGTCCGAACCCCGGAGCAGCTGAGCCGGTGCGACGCCCTGGTTATCCCCGGTGGCGAGAGCACCACGCTCGCCTTCGTCGCCATACAGACGGGACTCATGGAGCCTCTGAGGAATTTTGTGAAGTACGTTTTTTTTGTCCCCTTTTACTGGTCTTTTTTCTTCTTCTCTTCGCTTCATTCACCCACATCGTACTAGAAATGAATTCTATCCACGTGAAGGTACCGTAGCTAAATATTGGATGGATACTTTGCTTTTTTTTTCATTTCAGAATCGACCGCAAGCCCGTCTGGGGCACCTGCGCCGGCCTCATCTTCCTCGCCGAAGAGACCACCGGCGCCAAAAAGGGCGGCCAGGAGGTCGTCGGCGGCCTGCACGTCCGGGTCCACCGGAACCACTTCGGCCGGCAGGTACACTCCTTCCAGGCCAAGCTGGATCTGCCGTTCCTGGCCGAGCTTGAGCTCGATGATGACCATTCGTCTTCGTCGCCGTCGACGACGACCCCCAGCCGCCCTTTTCCGGGCGTGTTCATCCGCGCGCCCGTGGTGGAGAAGATCCTCCCAGAGGACAAGAAGACGACCACCTCGACCACCTCGGACTCCTCCGTCCAGGTCCTCGGCACGGTGAAGCGTGGGGACGCGAGCGACATCATCGCCGTGCGGCAGGACAACATCTTCGGGACGAGCTTCCATCCGGAGCTGACGAGCGATGTGCGGATTCACCTGTGGTGGCTTACCCAGGTGGTGAAGGCTACGGAGGAGGCACGGGGCTGATGAGAGATGCCCCGGATTACAAATCTTCTCGACCTCTTTTTTTTCTTAATCAGATAGCAGCCTTTGGGTTTTAAAGTAGAATTGGGAGGATCTTTAGTGGCTTAGTTTTGTCCTTCGATATCATAGATCTGCGTTGCGCTAGATCAATACTGCATTGTCTTCTTCCACCGTCTACGATATGTGTGCTGTTTCATGTTCGGCTGGCACTGAGTTTAACTGAAGAATTCTATGGCCGCGTCGGATTTCTTGTTATGGAAATATATTTCTATACCTATTTCTATGTGTCGCCTATGGGGATATGGTCAAATATCGCCCCTCTTGGCCTACACCCTCCTCTTGAGCTACACGGGCTTGGATGCGATGTCATACGATTAAATTCCAAGCCCCCAATTAGACTATAGCCATGCCGGGGGTCGAAGTGTTGTTCAAGTGGTGACGGAGCTCCGGTTGGGGTGGCCACGAGATATAATAAGGACCGGGCTTGGAGAATAGGCGTTGTGAGCGGAGTATAACTCTATACGGACAGAATAAGCCAGCTCTGTCGGATGTCTGTGAGGGGGGGATCTTTTTAACGGGAGATCCACAGGTTGCGAGGCGTGTTACCCTGTGACTCTGCGGCACAGCGAAGCGTACATTTCTTGTCCCTAGGGCTGTGGTTGAGAGAAGCATACATATAAGAGCTGCTATGCTGCTCCGACATGAACATGCGAGTATATATTCGATGCATCCTTGTTCATTAACTCACTCATAAGACAAGACGCAGCTTTCTGCTTTGTAACTCGACGTAACGTTTCACGAGAGATATAGACGCACAGGGGAAGACACGCTTAAGGACATGAATTCAACGTAGTTGTAAGATAGTAAGGCGGCGGCCGTAACTACTAGTAAGGTACTCTCACCCCTGGCCATCAGTTGCCAGTAGCTCTCACACCCCGAATCTACTTCTTGTAGCACTTGAAAGACTGTGCCTTGTTCGCCCAGCCAATCTCAGGGTCGTCCAGGTCCTGGTGCCACGCGCTGACATAGAGACGGTCTCCGCCCAGATCGGAGTCGGAACCAGGGTTGCACACGGTGTTTCTACGTGAGATATGGGTGTCAGTATCGTGTAACACATATATATCATGTTCAGACATGATCAAGAAGCCTTCTTCCCCGGTGTGGGTTAGAGTCATGACACGGTTTGGTTCGGCGACAACTCACGAGTATATGATGCACTCAGTTCCGGGCAAGGGGCCGATCTTGCACGAGGAAAGGCCTGCGGCGGTCCATGGCGGGAAGTCGGCGGTGATTATGGCTGTGACGATGACGGTCAGCAAGTCGTCAAGGGGTCAGGTAGCGCAGAGAGGGGTTAAGGGCTATGAAGGACGTACTGCACACGTTGTATCCGACATTATATTGTTTGAAGGTTCCCGTCCAGTTTGGCAAAGACCATGCTTGGAAGTAGGCGGCGGCCCGTGGCTCCACGGGGGCGGCGACGGCGACGTTGATGATGGCTGCGCAGAGAACTGCGATGATCTGGGTGACGGCCTTCATGATGTCCCAAAGTGTGGATGGCTCAGAGTGAATAGTACCTACTAGATACTAGATGCCTGTTTAAGTGGTGATTGGGAAGGTAGATAATCAGGAAAGATATTGCCTTGATAGTGCTTCTCCCAAGCCGTGCTGACGTGGGTCGAGCTCTGATGGGCAATGACGACCTACGAACCATCACTGGGGGTGGGAAAGGTCAGACTTTATAGATATCTACCAGCTGGTCAGAGAAGAAAAAGGTCTCCCCTGGCGGTTTTCTGGTCACAGCCTCCAAAAGCCGGCGGCCAATCCCCATCCCCCAAGCTTGGCATGGTCGTGACCGATCAACGCCGTCGAGGCGAGGATAAGATGTTGATGATTGTGTGCGTTGTGTGCGATGTGTGCGTCCAGCTTCCCCTCTCTTTCCCATGCCATGCCGTGTGATGTGATGTGTAAGTCGTGGGGCGGGCCGCGTGATTGGCTACCACAGGCATGGACTATGGCCGGCGGTTAGAGTTGTGCCTGGAGTGCCTGGACAAGGCCCTGTCAGTGGCCGTAGTGGGTGATTTGGCCCCCTAACGTCTGCACATGTGGTGATTTGATCAATGATGCGAGCCAGATCACAGCTCGCAGCAAGATGCCTTACGGAAATGGCTCGCGTTGCAACGGCCCCATCACTGCCCCAACTCCCCATGAACAAGTTACGACTGGTCGGTTTTTCTCAAAGGTTCAACTAGTTCGGTGCGCGCCGCCCAACAGCATCACGGCTCAAGGTGGTGGACGGGCCGATCTGAAGCAGTTGGCTGCACTAGCAGGGATTCTCGCTCAAAAGCTCTCGACCTGTGGGGCTTAGGGCCCAATTGCCGAAAAGTCCCTCCGCAATTCAGAGAGGAGAATTGATACCCGAGGCTTCCGCGCACGAATTTCATGGCGAGATACGTCAGACAGGAGTCGGTCAACTGACCCCGAACCCATTCCTTCTTAGCCCTCCACCCGGGGATGATAGGCAATCAAGACGTCAATCCGGACATCAAGCATCACGAGCCGTGGCGCATGTTTGCCGGTGATCGTAATATGCGAGTCAGATTAGAAAGTACAGCGAGCCATATTGCTTTCTCTCTCGACCGAGGTCGTCTTGATATCGAGCGTCGAAACGTGACTAGACGAGCCCGACCGTGTAGGTATCTTTCGGAGGGAGGCCAGGTGCGCCGCAGCAATTCCGCCCCCAGCAGCCCAAGAGTCCATTTCCCTGGACCCCGGGTTTCAGAATCACAGCAAGAGCTGACGGCGATGTCGGGCATCGCCGTTCGCTTGGAACGAGAGACCAGGACTTTGCGGTTCGGCGGTGAGGCAGTATGCTGTTGAGGGGCAAGGATTGAAGATCGCCCCTGAATGCTGGCTGGGTGCTTAATTGAGGTGCTAATGCCCCCAAGTCCCCGCCGCACAACGACCCCTCCCCGAGAAGGCCAATCACCACTCTTAGCAACAACACATCACATCATCACCGCCAAGCGCACCTCTGATAGGCACTTTCCGTCACTGGCCAACTTCGAAAGCTCCCATGTTTGGACGCAGTTGGCAGCATGCAGTTGGCTTCGAACTCGTCACAAAAGGGGAAGTCGAATCGGGAAATTCTTGGGATGACGACAACATAATTGCAGTAGCTCCGGGGTAGATACGGATTTCGAGGCCGAACAAGTTCTTTTTGGTGTGTGAGGGAAGGACCTCGTGAACCTCAAGGGTCATCACCAAGTGATGATATGAATGACAAATAAGCCAATCTCTCAATGACTCTTGCCTATGAGCAACCTTGAACTCACCACATGGTGGTGTGTTGGAATGCTGACTGCAGACCTCGCTCTTTCTTCCCTTTCCTGCTGTCGTTATCACACATTATCACAGTTTCTCCCGTTCCCCGTTGTCGTTATCATCAACTTGGCTCGAGTGGCCAAGTCAGCCTCGACGAACGGAACGGACCCAAACTGTCGGTAGCGGAGTTACACTTGTCCGTGTCTGCCTGTCCTCCCGCCTACTACCTGGGTGGTCAACTCCACGTTCCCTAGAGGCGCAAGGACTCATGCATGACCAACAGGGCGAGCTCGAGATGCCATTCTCTGACCGGTGAACACATCAATTTCCGTGCAGCCATTGTTGAGGAGTCATGGGAGGGAACTGCATGGGAGTACATGACGCTCCCAAGTGCCCTCCGAGTGTCATACCGCCAATGAACGCATATCAGATTGATGGATGGGCTCCCGGTCCTTCCATGTTGGCACCAACCCGCATATGACCATCCCATGTGTTTCCCGGTCAGGAAGGCATCGTGGGGCTGAGGCTGAGAAGTGCGAAAAGCGAGCCTATCACATCACTATAAGGGGGTCGACGGAGCTTGCGGCGGGCGCGTTCTATGTTTGGATCGTCATCGGATTCCCTAAAACAGCTTGCTACTTAGGCGTCTTTCACATGCCAACGAAGCCTTCAGCAATGACCAGGACTTTCCGATGAGATCAGCTCAGAGCCACGATCTTTCCTCTTTGGTGCGGACTGCCGCGCGGGGTGTCTCCGTGGAGATGCGTTCCTCGCTTGGAATCTCATACCACACGGTTTGCCCCGCCTCCAGCACAGTTGGCAGACTTTCAAGACTTTCTCACTCCGAGCTTCTATCCGTAAACGACGACTCTGCATCAATATTATGCATGTTAGCTTGAACCGACGTAACCCTCACCGACACCACCACAACAGCCTTCTTTTTTTTGCCACCAACACACTCACACATACAACACACACTCTGTCTCCCTTTCTCTCTCTCTCCCAAACCAAGGAACTTATGGCGATGGATGGGAGAAATGTGAGATGGTGACGCCCCTTCTCTCCTCCCTTGCTCACCCCGTTCCGAGTCTTTGCCCAGCATCAAAGCTTGGAAAGAGAAGCCAGGAATTGACACACCGATAGACCGGACTGAACAGCTTAGGCCAGTCCTCGATAGAGGTAGTCAACGTCCGCAAGTATACAAAGTCGAAAGTTGTGTTGTACGTCCATTTGGCCTCTAATTAAGTCGTGGACGAAGAAGGCGGCCTTGGAGGGAGGCTGGGCAGGTGAAGGTAGGTCGGTCGGTCAATCTCAAGCGGTTTCAAGCATTCACGGGGTCCTCAGACGCTACGACTTAATACAAGATTAGCTGAACGGGGCTCAATTCGACGCCAACAACCTGGTGTTCATAACTGATATGAGTACCTATATCTTAGTTGCAACTTGGCGGGGGGCGATTTGCCAACGTCCTACAAGTCGTTTTGGGAAGTTCGTCCGCTGCTGGTGCCAGACTCAGTCTGCACTCTCCGGCCCTCGCCCCATGACAAGGCCCCCGACCCCAGTGCCCGATAAACAGTACGCTGGCACCCTTGCCAGACAGACATTCAACTAGTAGTCGTCAGTGGTGAGGAGGTAGATGTGGTGTTGGAGGTCCAGATGATCACTGGGCGGTGCTGTTAGTCAGTTCAAGTCACTGAGCCATTAATCTTTCTGCGATGGCCCATTTGGTTGGACCTGACAAGCTAGCTACTCGGCGGTGGCTGTTGCCATCAACCTTAGTCAGATTCACCTAGACGCTCATTCTCAGCCAAGGAATGAGGCTTGTTTACCAGCAAACCCTGGGCATACAAGTATTGATATCGCTAAGACAGGCCCAGACAGGGAAAGCCAACCACCCAGTGTGGCGACTCGGAGACTCGCCTCATCGTTGGGCAGGATGTAAGCTGTGACTCTTGAGGGCGAATGGTTATTTCAAATTAGATTACCCCAGACTTCCTTTTGGGGTATACGTTCAAAATATTTCTCTCACATCCTTCCTTGTATGAATGGTACGTACGCCCATTCTCGACACCGTACTTGAGGATCATTCACGCAAGCGAGGTGCTCCTTGCTCCAGGCAGGAGACTCCTTTGTTGTATGTGAATCGTTTAATTAGCCCCGTATCCCCTTCCGTTCTCTATTTGTGGTGGTTCCATGATGACAAGTTGCCATCAGTCGCAAGCCTGGTCCAACGTACTTATGCTTGTAATTAGTGGTTGTAAGGCTAAAGTGAACCGCTCGACGGGAGTATATTCACTCTCACTTCTCATCTCGGCGAAGTGGCACATTTCCGCACAGCGGGAAGTGACGGCATTCATTCCCACTACCGGGTCATCCAAAGAAGAGTGAAACCGACTGTAACACATCGTCCATATTAAGCGAAGCGTCCCCATCCGCCGATCTTCATTCACAATCAGATCCGACAAAAGTGCTCTCCATAACCTGGTTACTAGTAGCTTCTGAGGTGCTGGGAACCACCAGTGTCATTTCAGAGGCACGGTGGAATTAAAAACAATATATATCCTGAAAGGTCTGGTCTATGCGTTGACGCATGAGCAGTAATGGAGCTTGGCGACCCCTTGAGATTCAGACGGCACAGTCAAGGGGTGAGTCTCGGAGCAATTGCATGGGGCTACCACAGCTGAAAGCATATGGTACTGCAAGTATAACATGAACCAATTCGGGCGCTGTGTACTGCCAGCCCAGCCGTGAGTTACAGCTGCACTGGCTCCTCACCCCACATCATTGATCTCATCCTCCCGCTATCGTTCCTCGACAACTTAAATTCAACCTCGGGTCTCTGCTCGATCTTTGCTCCTTCCTCCCCTACACATCCAGCTTGCCTCGGCGGGTCCAGCCGAACCCGCCACCGTTCTTAACTCACGATGTCGATTTTCTCGTCGCTCCAGATGAACTCCCATGAGTTGCGAAAGCCAAGTTTCCCATATTACCCTGGCAGTCTTCTTCTGATACAACGCCAAAAATCTCCACCTTGCGTGGAACCATACAGTCTCGACCACTGTCTAAAGCGTCCGCGTACGCCGCCGCGTGCGCCACCGCGCGCGTGGCCTTGGGATTCTCAGTCACGACAGAAACCCTCACAGGACGACGGAGAGGTCCCTCGTGATCAGCCGCTGGACGAGACGGACAGCCTAATCATCAAGCAACTGATCAAGGCGGGGCATGAGCGATTGCCTCAGGTCGTGCTCTGCCGGAGGTTGAGCAACGACCAGGCTTGCGTGGCCAAGATCTACGACCCTTTGTACGCGACAGAGGGGGATTATTATGACGCCCAGAACCCACACCGCCGTGAGTGGGAGACCATAGCGAATGAGGACTCTGCCCGCGAGGCAGCAGCTTACGAGGAGATGGATCCCAAGCTCGGGGGAACGGCCACCGCGAAATACTACGGCTCATGGACAACATCGTTCAGCATTGAAACCGCTCAAGGGCCCGCCACTCGCACAGTCGCCCTGCTTCTTCTCGAGCATGTCCCCGGGAGCACCCTCTTTAGACTCGATAAGCATAGCAACATCACCAATGATCAGCTCGTCGAGCTCCTGCGCCTCGCTCTGGACGTCGGTGCCGCCGTTCGCTCGTGCGGAGTCGACCGGTTCTATCTGACACCTTGGCACACCGTCGTTGACCTGCCCCAGTCCGGGCACGGCACAACTTCATCTCAGCCACGCCTCGTGCTGCTGGATTTCCACATAGCAGCCGTTCATCGCTTCGCTCTGGAAAGGACGGGGCGCCCTCCTCCGAAGCCACAGACAGTCCGCATGTCACCAGTCGAGTGTTAGTGGTTCGAAAGCGCATTCCTGGCGCAGGTTTTCGGCATAGAGTGGTTTCCGCCATCTGTATTATACAAAAACCCGGAGTCAGGCGGGCGCCCTCATGTGGCTACCTGTCTATGGCGCACATGGTTGCTGGAGACATTCGGCAACTCGCCCGAGCGTCCACCGACCCCGGAGGACTTGAACCTGGCGAGCATCCACAGCACGGAATCGAAATCCGGTGGAGAGTGCCGACTCGAACGGAAGAGGTCTAAACCTCGAGGCATCGCCCATCTGCTGATTGATCTTCGGAGTGCTGAGGTCGAGGAGCTGTCACTCTGTGGGTGCAGAGCGGACGGCAGCATATGATGTCAACCAGATGGGGAGGTGGGCCTGGGAGAGATGATGGACTTCGCGGCAAAGAGGCAGTTCACCAAGACTCTGTACGAGATGAAATCTGAGACGAAACGCCCGTACTCGAACGGATGGCCCAACGCAACGCCAAGGAATAACTGCTGGTCACGTTAGATAGCCCCCCCGCGGTAAGAGAGTAGAGCTGTCCCGCCAGTCTCCTAAGCGCTAACCTGGCCGGTTAACTCGGCCTTCGCTCCGGCGTCACTCGAGCTCTCAGCTTTGGTCTGCGGGTTTCGCCGCCGGAGGGAGCGTGTGGCCCCGTCATGACTGAGACTTAGATTTCGCGGAACAAAGACGGCGTCAATAAATCTCTCCAGTTTCATCGTCGTCGGCTTTGCCGTGTTAGCGAGATGCAAAGATTCAGGTTTCTCTTTTATTGTTCTGGGCACTATTTTTCAGCTCGACTTGTCGGCTTGTCCTTCCCATCACACTGCAGCTGTCGGGGAAGAATCCCCGCCCCGAGATCTGATTTGCCCAGCTCATGTCTGCATGAGGGGGGGTTCATGCCGGTCTTCCCGCCCTCCCCCGCAGTGCCTCGGGCCGCCATAGGCTGGCTGCACACAACCATGGGAACCACGTCTGCAAGACGTGCATATGTTAGCGTGTTTACTCGGTTTCACTCCGACCTTGACAATGGCCACAAACCCCGACGTGGAAGGCCAAGAAAGTCTAGTGACGGCCTAGTGACATGGCAGACTCAGATCTGCAGCTCTATTTCTCTCTCACCTCGCATGCCAGCTGGCATACACTTGCTGCATCATGATCTGTACACTTCACGGAGCTCGACACGAAATCCATAATGGGGCCCGCGAGAAGCGCTTGCCCAGGCTGCCACCACAAACTCACAGGAGGGCCAGCACCCCCAAAAGCGGAAACGCGTGGATGTGACGACAGACATGAAGTGGACTCCCAGAGACTGAATGGGTGGTCATCGCAGGCTTCACCCAATCTACTCTCGAACAGGAAGGAAAAATTGCGCGACCCAAGGTGAGGAGAGGTCGGGGAGGGGCCGCAACCCCTAACCGCGGGGTGCAGCAACCTATATTTGAGTCTGGCAAGGAGGGCCATGAGTAACGACCCCCCCTCACCCCGAGAAGCCTCAGCTGAGTGGCGCCCCAAAATCAGTTCCTGAACCTGCATAGTGTTCAGCCAATCCCTGTCATTGCGTAATCGTCGTCTTTGTCAGACCTTAGGGCCGTCCCGAGAGTCCAAGCTAGCGTTCATGACTGACAGCTTCCAAGCAAGAGTCTGTTCATCCTGCTGCGCCGCAAGGTTGCAATGCATGTCCGCGCCGTCGCCTTTGTTCCACCTTGGCATTTATAGACGACCGGTCTTCAAACTAAAACACTATGAGGCCCGGCAAGCCCAACATTGGGGGCCAAGAGGATGTGAAAATTTGCAATATCGGCGCATCTTGTTAAAGAAGGACAAAAAAGGAGATGGGGTGTCTGACAGTGCCCCGAGCAGGCCAATGAGCAGAAGGCTGAATTTGCATCCCTCCCGACTAGACCTTCATACTAGCCAGCTTCGGCGTGTATTATTAGCTATTGAGGGGAATTTGGTAAAGCTCAAATTAGGACTAGAGCTGGTGAGTAATCGTTGATACTGGATCGGTCTCGTGCACGGGTGCTGCAGTCCAGAGGCAGGGTGGACAGGAGGACATCATCATCCTCGTGGCCGCCACTACTATGCAGCCTTCAGCATGCCATCAGGGCCGATTGGATGTTGCCCGATCTCTTTGGGGCATTAAGGCGTACGTCAGATCTACTCACTTTTGGCATGGCCCATCACTCTTCTCCTCCTGCGGTGCGACAGAGGACTGAGATAGATTATAAAAGCACATGCTCGTCCGACCACACCCGCCTGATCAACGAGAAGCTGGTACAACCCAGGAATCGGGCGAGCAATATTCGACGGGGGCTGTCCTCTCAACGGATGATCTCAACCCGCGACCCACTTAGGAGAGCACTAGTACTATACACCCAGACTCGAGACTCACCACGACTGCCATGGCTTCGCTAGACATGGTAGGAAGCGTCAGAGTCAGTAGCTTGGTCGTCTCAAGAAGCCTCACACAGATCGGACTTCTAGTTCTTGGACTTGTCAGTGAAACCCAACCTCCTAGATGAGCTTACGTCTGCAGGTACTAACATAATTTCACAACCCAAAACACAGGCGCTAGCACACGCACTTGGGCGATTCATCTACAATGTGTTCTTCCATCACCTCGCAGGCTACCCCGGGCCGCTCCTCTACCGGGGCTCCGAGCTCCCTCGCCTGGTCCAGGAGCTTCGAGGGACGACAATACATAAGTGGGTTGAGCTGCACCAGAGATATGGCCCGGTAGTGCGCATCGCGCCAGGCCAGCTGTCCTACATCAGCAACAACGCCTGGCGCGACATCTACGGCTCGCGTGGCTGCCACAGTCCGACCAGCCCCACGTCAACAAGCCCGTCGTCTCCCAAGACGAAGAGAGACTCCGCATGGCCGTCGTCGAGCTCCCCCTCAGATCGCTCGCCCCCACCATCACCCCTGAAGAGGCAGAACAGCCAGATGTCGAGGGAGGAGATGACGTTCCCCGGCGACGACTTCGAGTTCTTCGAGGCCAAGCCGATGATCTCGTGCGACACGGCCAACCACACCCGGCACAGGCGCGTGATCGGCACGGCCTTCTCCGACCGGGCCGTCCGCGAGTACGAGCCTGTGGTTGTCGAGAAGGCTGGGAAGCTGATGGAGAAGCTCGAGGAGCGTGCAGTGCTGCAACAGACGGTAAGATTACCCTTCCTTTGTTTCATCGTCCCCAATGGACAATAAAAAAGAAGAAGGACAAAAAGAGAAAAGAAGGAAGAGGAGAAGGAAAACGAAAAGAAAGCAGAATGAAGGAGTCGAAAACAAGGGGGACGCATTTACCTCGAACAAAAAGAGTTTCCGATGTCCTCTTTTGTGTTCACAATCAGTCGACCTAACACCTCTCTTGTTTTTTGCGGTCTCAACAGGTAAACATTGTTGACTGGTTCAACTTCGCCATGTTCGACATCACAAGCACGCTCGTCTTCGCTGAATCGTTCGGCTGCCTCGATCGGGAGGCATACCATCCCTGGGTGGCCCGCGTCTTCCCGGGCATGAAGTTGATCGCGCTCAGTGAAGTCATCGCCGCCATCCCGGGGCTGGGCGCCCTGGTCGCCCGCCTGGTGCCGCAGCGCCTCGTCGACGAGGCGGCTCGCCATGTGCAGGCCGTCAAGGACATGACGGACAGACGGGTGGCGATGCACCGTCATCACCAGCACCAGCAGCATCATCAGCAACAGCCCGCCGCGCAACAAAAACCCGACTTCATGACGCACATACTCTCCCGCAACGAGCAGCCAGGAGGAGGCCCCTGCATCAGCTCTCTCTCGCAGGACGAGCTCTACCTCGACGCCCAGCTGCTCGCCATCGCGGGCTCCGAGACGACAGCCACGCTCCTCTCGGGCGCCGTCTACTACCTCTCGCGGTACCCGCGCGCGGCCTCGAAGCTGGCGCGGACCCTGCGCTCCACTTTTGCGTCTGAGGCGGACATCACGCCGGCCTCCGCGGCGGCCGTGCCGTACGTTGTGGCCGTCATCAACGAGGCCCTGCGGCTCTACCCGCCGGGGGCGATCAACATGCCGCGCACCGTGCCGCCGGGCGGCTCGCTGATCGACGGCCGTTTCGTGCCGGGGGGGAGCACCGTTGGGTTCGCGCAGTATGCTGCGTACAGGTCGCCTGTGCACTTTACGGATCCGCTTGGGTTTGTGCCTGAGCGTTGGACGGGGGGTGGTGATGGTGATGGTGATGATGAGGGAGGGTCGGATGGCAGCAGCAGCAGTAAGTTCGCGGGAGACCAGTTCGAGGTCTTCCGGCCTTTTAGTTATGGGCCCCGCAACTGCGTGGGCCAGAACCTCGCGCTGCTTGAGATACGGTACATCCTCGCCCGCCTGGTCTGGCGATTCGACGTGCAGGTCCTGCCTGGTCAGGAGGCATGGACCGTGGGGCAGAAGACGTATCTGTCGTGGGTGAAGCCGCCTCTGATGGTGATGTTGCGGTCTGCGAGGGCGCGGGGCCTGAGGGTCTAGCTAGATAGAGGAGAGGGTTTATAGTATAGTCAGAGGGCCAAGGAGGGTCGATTTAACTTTTGATCCCTGGCGCCGTTTTTCCTGTCGGTGGCGGAGAAAGAAGACTCGCATGGATATGGGGAGCTTGGGTGACACGGACATGAACGGGATCCATGTAGAAGAAGTGTACATACTGCTCTAGAATAAGCCCACTGCCGGACTTTCCCCCCCTCATTCCCCTCATTCTCATCCAAACATCCCTGTGCGGGAATATTCCCTGGCGGCTCCCCCGCACAAACACCACGAGTCGCGCCCCCGGTGGATTGTCGGATTTGAGCTTGATGCGAGCTCGATGAGCTTGAGGTCCTCAAGATCTCGTTTTGATTATCGGCGGGACTGGCTACAACGGCAGTGGATATTAAAATTTCTTGCACTTCTGGAGGTTTAGTTTTAGAGTATCTTGGACATCGCAATTTATTTATACATATCAACATACAATTCCGGCTTGGCAAAGGAAGACGGTACCTTGCCCCGTCCCGAGCTCCCCGCTCGCTCGCTCTCGGCGCCCCTGATGTCGCCTCCCGGCCCGCCGGCGAAACAAAAGGAAGTGCACAAAGATAGGATACAAAAGGGACGAACGCGCAGAAGCGCTGGCGCTTCTGGAGCAGTAGAAGATGGTACAGACCTCGTCTCCTCGCGCAGCCGCTTCTTGACGACTGTCACTCCTTCTTCAAATTCTCCCACTGCGTCGTCGTGGCCGTTTTCCCTCGCCAGAGTCGCCATGTACTCGTCACCGGCAGTACTCGCCGTTGCGGCCGCCGTTTTTCTCGGTCAGTCACACGTGGTCGCGGCCGACCTGCCCGCCCAGGCGCAGATCATCGACCAGAAGAGCTTCAACGTCCTGCCCTCTGTGCCACCTCCAACAAAGTTCAATGTTACTGGGGTAAGAACTGAGCAATAATACTCATTCGGATCTTGACTCCATATCGTTTCATCTCATCACCGCCATCGCGTTGTTCAGACAAGCTCACCACGGAATAAAAGATATTCGTCCCTCCTGGTACAACTGATGCCTCGCTCTTGGAGAAGCCGTTCCATGTTTACGACAATGAGTTCCTTGCTATCATTGGGGACAACCCGACACTGACCCTCATCGGGGAGACAGCGTCGGATCCTGTGTTCCATGAAGCTGTTGTTTGGTATGCCATACATGGCCATGCGCTTCCCTGCATCGTCTGCCACCCGAAACCTGTGCCAGCTCGTGCCAGAGTTTGAACAAGACTGACTCGGTACGAACACCTGCAGGTCACCTAACACAGAGGAGGTGTTTTTTGTCCAGAACGCAGGAGCACCTGCAGCTGGTACAGGACTAAACAAGTCGGCCATCATCCAAAAAATATCACTGGCGGAGGCCGCGGCGGTATCCAGCCAGAGGAACGGAACCAGTGGTGTGAAGATCACGACCGTTCCGTCCAACCCTACAGTGGTCAACCCCAACGGCAAGACCCGTCCTCATTACCATTCACTCCTATTAGCCACGATACATAGGCAGGTTTAACTGACTGACTTCTCCCAACAAGGCGCAACCAACTACCGAGGCCAGCTCGTGTTCGCAGGTGAGGGACAAGGAGACGCCATCACGTCCGCATTGTATCTCATGAACCCCAAGGCCCCATACAACACTACCGGTAAGTCACCCACCCCACCCTCACCTTACCAGGTCCACGCCCTTCCTCGGAATCTAGGACCCCCAAACCCTGCTGACTACTAGGTACCTATCTCAACTTCTTCTAACTTCGCTACTACACCAAGTGATCCTCAACAACTTCTTCGGTCGTCAGTTCAACTCTCTGAACGACGCGGCCGTGCATCCTGTCAGCAAGGACCTGTACTTCACCGACGTCACCTACGGCTATCTCCAGAACTTCCGCCCCCTCCCCGGCCTCCAGAACCAGGTGTACCGGTACAAGTCGGATACTGGTGCGGTGACGGTAGTGGCGGATGGTTTCGACGCCCCCAATGGTAAGCCATCCCCCCAAAGCCTACACTGTGAAGGACCTCAGACTGATTGATAGCCTCATCATACCTAATATGGTGGTGTCGTAGGTCTCACGTTCTCCCCTGACGGCAAGTTCGCGTACATCAGCGATACGGGCGTGATGAACGGTTTTTTCGGGATCAACCAAGCCAGCCCGGCATCTATGTGAGCATACCCTCATCAGTTCCCATACCCAACCTCCCACCACTCCCTCCTCTGATCTGAAAAGCCGCTTAAGTGGTACCTACATAGATACTTTGGTATCCAAGAGACTCACTAATAGTATATGCTTGCTTCGCACCCACACCACCAACACACAATAGCTACCGATACGACGTTAAGGAAGACGGCACCTTCGAGAACCGCAAGACGTTCGCCTACGTCAACAGCGGCGTCCCGGACGGCGTCCACTGCGACACCAAGGGCAACGTGTACGCGGGCTGCGGGGACGGCATCAACGTCTGGAACCCTTCGGGGAGGCTGGTCGGCAAGATCCACGTCGGCGCCACGTCCGCCAACTTCAACTTCGCGGGGAAGGGCCGCATGGTCATCTGCGCTGAGACGAGGCTTTGGTACGCTACTTTGGCTGCTGAGGGGGTTGTTGTTCAGAGTGAGATGTAATTACTAGGTAGGTGGTGGGCAGTGACGGGATGAAGGGGGTGGGGGGAGTCAGTTTCAGGTCGAGGTAGCTTGGTCGCTTGGTCGCTTTCATAGCTACACACAAGCAAGCCTTGTATATAAAAGTTTAGCTAGAACTGTTGGACGACGATATGATCTGCTCGCGATGAAACAGCCCTGTGCCTGCCTCCATTTAGGGTCCGAACCTGGGTAACTTCTGGATACAAGAAGTACTATTCTATTCACGTTTGGTAGGTGGCTATTCTTGCATATTTGCATATAGATCTACGACTTTACTACCTGGCAATGAAGAGTGCAAGGAACCGAGGGAGTGGGTGGCGTGAAGCCCCTGGGCAGGGTAGGGCAGAATTAGCACTCCAGGAGAAACCAGTGTGCAGACGGAGTGTGCGAAGGGACAGGCGCGGATCCTCCTGTGCAAAATCATTTCATTCCTCGACGAGAATAAGAACTCCAGGCTCACCCAGAACGGGCGAAGGATTCGGTTTCGGTGTTCATCCGAATGTTGCGGGGGCCGGCGGCTCGTCCCGCCCTCCCGGCCGGTCTTTGCCCTACAAAACCCCAACTTTTTCGGGGCCCACTCGGCAAAAGGCTATTCCATATCGGATGGCCAGGCGCAATTCCCCATTCACGATCCTCGTAAATCACGCAAGAGACTTGGCACTGGGACGGATTCTTCCGACTACATTCTTCTTGTATTGTTGTCCCCCGTTGGACCCCAATCCCAGTACGTTTCATCTTCAAAGTAATGGCCACTCCCAACCCCATGCAAGCTCTGAAGCTGCCGCCTCCACCGCCGATCTCGGCCGAGCAGCGCTATGTCGCCGGCCACGCAGTGACCGTGCACGGTCTGGCCGAGCTGCCCAAGGAGGGCGCGTCCCACGTGTCCGTCCTCTGGCTGTACCACGGCCGCCTGCGGTCGCCCGCGGACATGGCCGACATCGCGGCGCGCTGCGTCGGCGCCTGGAACTCGGCACGGCTGAGTCGGACGCAGCCGCCTTCTTCGAGGACGCGGGGACTGATCGCCATCGCGTTCGATCAGCGCAACCACGGCGGCCGCGTGGTGAGCCCGCTGGCGAACGAGGCGTGGAGGGCCGGGAACCCGGCTCATGCCCAGGACATGTTTGTAAGCTCGCGATATCTGTTGGTTGCTTCATGGGGCGGGCCAAACCTTCTATCTTCTTTGTCTGCTACATAGGTAGGGTTTGGTGGAGGCAAATGTGGTGGGATAGAGCAGGGGATTTGCTGGTGCCGAGAGACTGATGCGGAGTGAGTTGGCTTTGCTAGGGAATGATTGCTGGTGTCGTGGTCGACACTGGGCTCCTGATAGATCTCGTGCAAGGCAGCCTGTTTCCAGAGAGGGAAGAAGGGTTCATCGACTCGCACTACGCCCTGGGAGTGTCGCTCGGGGGACACGGCGTCTGGCAGATTTTGTTTGCGGATGACAGGGTCAAGGCGGGAGTTTCCATCATTGGATGCCCGGATTATATGTGTAAGTCTCTTGTACTGCCAAGGCCCCCAGTGTTGATACGAGCGACCGTGAAAGTCGGGCTTCTGTTGTTTGCTGACGGCCGAGTGTGGGATCGGGTTTCATCAGTCCTGATGGCAGATCGTGCCAGGCTCTCAAAGCTGCCCACGTTCTGTACGACGGACGATGGGGCCTCGTTTCTAGGGAGCAAGGATTTCCCACCGGATCTTGTCAGGGCGTGCAAGCGTTTCGACGCCAGGGGCCTGGTGTTTGGAACGACGGAGCCGGCGTGGCCGCTGCAATCACGCGAGGCTGAGGCCCGCGTCAAGGATCTGCTCGTTTCCCGCCTCCGATCCAAGAGTCTCCTCAACTGCTCCGGCGGTGACGACAAGCTTGTGCCGTACAGGTGCTCTAAGCCTTTCATCGACTTCCTGAAGAGCGCGGTCAAGGGCTGGGGCCGCGATCTCCAGTTCTCTCTGGATGACCGTGTGTATCCTGGCATCGGACACTCGTTCAGTGAGGCAATGGTGACGGAGGCGGTGGAGTTCATCGTAGACGCTGTGGCAAAGTCTGACGCTGCGTCAACTGCGATGGACGAGAAAACGGCAAAGATATAGTTATTGCGGAGGGACGGGACGCCATGCTATGTGCTTCCTGCACTATATTCTCCAAGCTGTTCCGGGCCGCGGGATGTCCCCAACAGCCAGGGCCTCCGTTCCATCGGCAACGATCCTGGTCTCGACGCCGCTCTTGAGTCTCTCGTCTTCGTGAGCAAACAACAGTTGACTGACATTCCAAGGGTTGCGCGCCTTTCTTTTGCCAGCCAAGGCATCACTGACGCCATGCGGGTCATCCATCCACTGTCCTATCACTTCATTGATGCCTCGCATAGCCTCCGCTTTCTCGAGAGAGATGGCGTCCTCAGAACCACCATTGGCATCGTCATCGGCCAGCACAACAGGTGCAGAAGCGGCATTCTGGGCGGCCAGCAGCGAAGGCGGCAGGTGTGGAGGGTTGATGCCGATAAAGCTCACTCTGTCTAAAGGGAAGCGGATGGCACCACAGTGGGCATCGACGATTCTCGCGCGCTTGAACGCATGACTCACGATGGTGAGTCTGTTAGGCCAGGAGTTGCATCGCCTCCAAAACGCAACCACAGAGAATAGGACGTTGTAGTACGAATCGAGAGCTTGCTCTTCCAGGATGATCCGCGGAGACAGAGGTATTGGCGACAATTCGTGTTCGGGCCCGGCCGTCTTGGCCGGGTGTGATGGAATGAAGTTAAAATAGCCGTTGGCCGCGGCCAAGTTCGCGTAACTTCGGGCCTCGGAAAGCGGCGTCTCTGCCCGGGTTGGGCCGCTGAAATGCAGACGGGGTGGTCAGGGTCAGGGTCAGGATCAGGACTTGATTCAGGCTCACCTCGACCATAGCTGCGACACGGGAATAGGAACAGACAGAGAGGTAGGTGTTCGGTTTGGGCGGCGTTGTGTGACCTCACCCGGAAAATGCCAAGACGGAGCGATGATCTTCACCCAATGCTTTCAGGCCAGCTTTGATGTGCTCAATGAATGTCGGGGTTTCTCCCCGCTTGTAGCTCTCAATCAGCCATTCCGACTCGTCGTGGCCCTTTTGTGCACCACCGAGCCAGATCGCATGCCCACAGACGATGATGAGGTGGTTCGGGCTACTATCCCGCTCCATTCCTGACGACTGCGACTTTCACGCGCCCCTATTGTTTTCACCTAGAAGACCAAAACAAATAAGGTTGAGGGGAAGGAGACAAAGCGATGGGCTAGAGAGAGGCAAGAATCGAGGACGATAAACAACGTGATGAAACTGATGTTCGGGTGAGTCACGGAGCTTGAGAGTGTTGATATCGTGCAAAACGGCTCCCTGCTTTGACAGAGGAAACCAACAGAGCGCTGTCAGCCTGTCGTTTCTCCGAGAACACGCGCCAGCATACCAACGGTCGATTTAAGCGTGCAAAGAGAGGGGCGGGCGCGCCTTCATGGTGTGGAGCTTCTCCATTGGCGCCGCTACTGAGCGACCTTCAGAAGTGAGGGGCTGTCATATATTTCAAAGGTATAGCCCTATGCCATAGGCCCGTGCGTCTCCCGAAGACAGGGGCATTTCGATGGCTGGGCGCATGATGGCTCCCGCCACTCAAAAGGGAAAACAAGCCCCAAAATTCCCAAGAATCCGTCAGACTTTTGCGCCTTTCCTTTTTCCCCTCCCCAATCCTCGTTGTCGCCTCAGGCTTCATTCCTGGGGGTCTTGCGAAGGAGAGCACCAACGAACCTTCTACATCGCCGACACGAATTCCTTTTTCCCCATTGCCATTTTTATCTTTTTTTCATCAGCATTCCAGTCGCCTTCATCTCGCTGTTGCGTTCATCTCCTTGCATTTGCATTTTGTTTTTCGCCTGGTCGTTGTTGGCCTTTGTTTTTTTCTGGTTCCGCCTTGTCGGGTTCCCGCCTCTCTCTTCTCGTGTTGTCATCTTGCGCGCCCACGCCCTTTTTGCAACCAACCCACGTCTCAAAAATGGGTCTCCCGTGAGTTTTTGCGCTCCTTATCATCTTTTATTTGCGCCACGCCAACCAGTCGTGGGCGGCCACTTCTCACATCGCGCCTCTTTCAATCAGTCGGCCCGGCAGGCGTCGCGTGACGCAGCCGGACAACCTGAAGAAGAAGCGCAGTTCTGGCTGTCCTGCGAAACCCCGAGGCTGCCAGGCCCCCTTCCTCCCGCAAAATTTAATCGCACGCCGATTCGTCGAATCGTCGATTGTCGCCGCACCCCTGATTCGTCGTTTAATCCGCCCGCGCATTCTGACAAGCCGATACCGATCGCATTTCTATTCTACAGATTCTACCAGGCTAAGGTCGAATCGGACGTACGAGACAAGCCTGCGCCTAAGACTACCCAGTTGCGATCCGCGATCCGGCGACCCCACCGGCGCGGCAGCGATCGAAATCTCACCAATGATGCGACGTCGAGTCTTCGATCCCGCGGCGCCTACTTGCGATGGAATGAGATGATCGAGAGGAATGATCGGGAGAGGACACAACCCCGCGATACCCTCAGCGGGCCGTCTAGTCTCCATGCCCGGCCAAGGAACGTTGCACCCCGTACTTGGGCCGAACGAGCCACAGAAAGCGGCCGATTTGCTAGTCACCTCGCCCCGCGCCGGCGCCATGCTGGCCTCGACGACCGGACTTTGGCCGCATTGGGTGAGCGGTGGGCCAGTCTGTACACGGGCGCGAACCCAGTCTCGCCCGAACCAGTATCCTCCTCGGCGGTCCATCAGGCACTTTCCCAGAATCGTCCCATCAGCGTAAGTTCCCAATGCCCCCCAACTTGTGGCAGTGATTGTCCAACATCTTAACCATGTTTTGCGACGTGCGGCGATCGATTACCTTGTCGGCCACAACAAATGCTGATTGATAGTCCTTTGTAGGGTGGATATCCCCGGGTACTTCGTGGGACTCCCCCATCCGACCTGGCTGAGACTCTACGCTCAGCAACCGCCGAGGGGTTTGCACGACCCTTCTGGTTCGGTGAGAGGTCTGCTGTCACTGCCGTGACCGCCGCCCCCGCCCAGAGCCGCACCTCTGGGGAAGCAGCCGCCACCTCACCTGGCGACATGGGCCCCACCAGGGGCTGGGAATCGATGCCGGTGGATGGCCTCGGTGATCGCGAGCGCAGTCTGAGCCCCGAGGGCGATAGCGTTTGGGACACGCTGCTGACCACGATCGCGCCGGACCCTCAACCCCCCAGCGTCGGGTCATCTTTTGCATCCACCACGTCCGCGTCGGCTGTGAACTCTCAGAGCACGGCCGCCGTGGCGTCGTCCGGCACCTCGATGACGGGCCGGGACACGAACGCTGAGGAGTCCGCCTTCGAGCAGAACTGCGAGTCTGGGTGCGACACCGAGGGCGACGACGAGGAGGAAGACGGGGAGCGCAACACGCTCACGCGCTTCAGACCTCGCCGCTGGGCCGACATCGCGGCCCGCGCGGCCTCGAACGGCGGCAACGGCGAGGACCCCCTCGAGTTCCTTGGCGATATGCAGCAGATCGTGCGCCTCTTTGCGAGCAGGCAAGACATCCCTGACGAGTGGTGGGCTGAGGCTGGTCTGAGCCGCACCCTGTCGCGGGAGGCGTCCAACTAGCTTGTGGTTTCTCCACCGCTTCTCTTGCTCTGCTGCTTTGTTCAGCCGTCCTATCTATCTATTGCTTCTCTCCGCAAACGGTTCTTTTCGAGATGAGCGCGAAGGCTTGCACGCTCTAGTTTTCCAGGATTCATTGGCTTATCTATTTTTTTTTTCTATTTTTTTTTCTAATTTTTTTTTCCTTCATTGTCTCTTCATTTTGACCCGTTATTACTTGTTCTTGGGCTGCTATATTCTCTTCGGCGCTTCGGATCATCGATGGAAAACATCTGCTTTTCACGGTTTTAGTCTTGGGATGAAGGGTTAGGATGGGATGGCGCGTCTAAGGGAAATCCCGTAATGCTGGAGGCGGGTGGTGGATAGCAGAATACGGGATAAAATCACATTTTACTCTGCTCGCAGGCCCATCGGTTCAGGGGCCAGCAGCAGGCTCATCGGACATTCAACAAACCAAAAAAAGTTCGACATGTTTCTTGAAGTTATTTATTGCCTCTTTTTTATTTTCTTTTGGGAAAGCTGTCTCTTTGCGGTGGCATTCGTCGGCCAAGTTTCTTGTACGATTTTTTTTCTCGGGTCAAGGCCGCGGAATGGGGGAGAGACCCGCGATGGGCAATCCTCTTCCATGGACACCATTTCCGGAAGAACATGGTGTACACTTAGATTGATTGTATATGTCGACGACTCTAACATCAGATATCTGGATCTACTCACCCTGCAAGGATGGAATGTTTCGTCTAATATTTCTGCACTGTTGACCGCAAAGTCCATGATGCTCGTGTGCGACAGCCAATAGAGCCCGCGAGCGCGGCTCATGTACGCGTTCTAGGGATGGTTTTATGACCTGTCACCAGTGCGGATGGCACTGATCTTCGTGGCCGATTCTTCTCAGCTACGTGAACGCGCCTTGGACTCTCAAGCTAAGATCTTTAGGGAGAAAGGAACGTGCATGCCGCCCCCAACCAGCTGCCCCTCCTCCTCCTCGGCTTCGCCGTTCCCCGCCTCAGCGCCTGGGCTTTTACCCTCCTGAACAATCCAATGGTTCGCGTGATGGTGTGGTTTAGGTGGTCCGTGTTGTGTTCGTACCTTGCGTGCTTTGCCCTCTCGTCCCGTTCCTTTCTGCTACCCTGTACGATGCTTAACATTTGGAAGAAGGGCATGCTATAATCAAGAGGCGAGAGGCCGGCGTGATGGGTGCTGGCCTGTGCAGATGCGGATGCACGTTGGTTCCCAAGCTCTTGCGCGTGACGACCGCCCCAGTCAGCGCCGGCGCCTCTGATGCAGACTTGGTGCGCTGTGCGTCCAGTCGCATTGATGGAATTCAAGGAAGGGAGCCGAGGGAGCTTTGGGATGGAGCAAGTATGGAGCAAGCAGGCGAATTCCAGAACAAAGGACCGAAGGACTGTAGCTGATCACCAACACGTCGAAGCCGTCCCTGCTCAGACCAGCAAGCCCACCAGCCTTACCATACAGGGTTAAGGTTACATCTTGGAATGAGACGCATTAGTGCCGGAGGGGAGGTTCACGGGAGCGTGTGAGAGTTCAAGACGCACAGCTTATTCTTTTCGGTTGGTGGCTGGCGCAGTAAGGTTCAGTCAAATGTGATATCTCAATCATTTCTCCATTCCGTCCTGGTTCCAAGGTTGGTACCTGACTTCCAGTTGATTTGAGGTCTGCAGGTGGTTTCTTATTCGATCTGGACCCATGTCTCTGCAACAATGGATTGTTCGGTCAAGTCCACCCGCACGCACCCGCACCCGCACCCGCACCAACACAACTCAATTGTTGTGACCTTCCAAGAAAAGATCTTACAAGACGGCGCGGGGGAATTAGCACGGGTACCTGCCATCTCCAGCTTCCGACTGGTGGACGGGGACGGACGGGTTTTCTACACGAAATTCAGGGATACTGTGCGCCTCTCTGCAGTTACAGCACAGCACATCCAGCAGCGGAGGCCATCGGAGGCCAGTGGCAGCCACTGGGATCGCGTGCCTGACTGATTGATGCTTTAGTGGCTCCCCATCCCACCACACAGCACCAAGCACCACCAGCAGCAAGCCGCCCGCGCAGATATAGCCCACTGCGGCCTTAGGTCTAGCTTCACCTTCCCAAGTGAGCACACTGGATCCCACTCCTTCCGCCACTGCCTTGTCTGGGAATTTTGTGTTGGTCTGGATGCCTGGCAACCTGCAGGCAAGGTGCCTTCGACTGCCACGATACGACGAGCCCCGCGATCTGACGCGGAGATTCAGTGAGGACGTGAGGACGTGAAACAGCGACGCCAATCCATCTGAACCGAACTTTTTTTTTCTGGGGCACCGTTTTACCCGCCTGGACTGACGCTCGACCGTTGGTCCGGTCGCTCCATCGCTTTGCTCGCTGTTGAAATATCTGCACTTTGACGCGAACTTTTTATTTAGTTGGTGGGAGGGGAAGAAAAATCAGAGGAGGCGTGGAGAAAACCGGCATCCGAATTCATTCTTTCCCCTTTTCTCGGGTGCCCCACGAGCAACGACAACGACAACGACCCCGACACCGCCGACACCGCCGACACCGCGCACGAAAGCGAACCGAGACAAGCGAGACGCTCGTGGCAGGCCGACCGCTACACCGATGTCTGAAGGCGCCGTCGACAACTTCCGCCGACAACACCGACATCTCCTAGCTGCGTGACGCCAATATCACAGGCGGATTGCCAGGGAATGAGTTCCAAGCCCGCTGGAACACGACCGCGATACCCTCTGGCGTCGACCACCTCCCCCGCCTTGTAGCAGTTACCTACTGGGTACCTACGGGACCTACCTGCCTGCCTAACCTCCCACGTCGACCGGCGAACTGGAACCGAAGCCGAAACCTCCCTCCCTC